>JAQGCX010000647.1:0-14941 GCA_034700205.1 Plectus parietinus | reverse complement strand
GGTTTTCATGTTGGCGTGTGCTCAAACAATTGATACACATTTTGTGCACTTATCCAGGTTCGACTGTACAAAATATTTGCAATGCACACTTGATCAAAAATATCGTCAACGTGATCACATGTTTGTCAACAGCAGTATATTTCCGCCTCAGTACTTGATTTTACTGTCTTTATCACTATCAATCAAGTTCAATGTAACAAATCACATGTGACAATGGAAATAACTGTTAGCACTTAAGAATTGAGCAATGCAGTTCGCAAACATAATGAGCATTCTACTGATCAAAACTGAATAAAACAATCAGGGAAGAAGCATGGCAGAAGTCAGCCACTAGCGAGAGATATCACAGACGACTAGAGAGCTTCAGTTGACTAACGAGTACTTCCACAACGTCTAACGCACAACCCCAACTCAGCGTGAAACCGTTAGCACCATGGCCATAATTGTTGACAACCTGAAAAGGCCAGACGACTGAGACAAAATAATACCGTATACGTTCAAATAAGTCCCGCGGGGCTTATTTCTGTTTTTGGAGAATGATGGAGGGGGTACGGATCCTATGTTTTGCGTGTTTTCTAATACGTCCCGCGGGACTTATTTGAATGTATACGATATGCAAGATGGAAATTCAAATCGAATCTGTTGACTCAATCGAATAAAACTACAAATAAAAGCTCACAGTGAATATCTTGCCGTCGGCGGTATGACGGGTCTCGTGGTCCAGTCGAATTTGTTCTCGATGCGGTCGACAACCAATCCATTCGCTCAGCACTTTCGCATTCTGCAAATGAAAACGTGATTTGTTCTACGAGACTGACCAGGAACCGTATTAATAGATCGCACTAATTTTTGGACCTGGGACGCGCTTTTTTAGCACGAGCTCACACTGCCATATTCTCACCTGAGGTGAGGTTAAAATGCGTATTAATAAATTATCCTGAGGTGCGAATAATCCTAGTTGCAGCTAATAGGCCAAAAATGAGCTGAAATGTACGAATAGCTAGGCAGCTCACGCTAATAGCTTGGACGAGGTATTAGTGCGATCTATTAATACGGCTTCAGGGACGACGAAGGATCAGACGTCGCTGTACGTCGAGTAGCGACATAACATTTCACTTTTCAAAGCCCTTTGTCTGCCTTATTTTTTCCCCGGTATATCCGGCCACGTTGGATATCAATTACCAATTGCGAATTGCGATGCAGTCGGTACACATTAGTAGAGATTTGCTTTGCAGAGATATCGCAAAAGAAAAACACTGCGGTTTTTGCTTGGTAGGCAATCTCTCATGCTTTGCGGCAATCGAAATTTTGGCGCTTAAAATACGCAGAGCTGCCATGAAGTCTTTTTACGTGCGTAACAACACTGCTGCAGTTACTAAAAATAAACTCTTTGAAGTTATTCGTATGCAGTGTGAGCGTCATTTGCAATAAACGCCGAAACGTTTATTGTGGCCGACTTCTACTGCCAATTGACCAACCACTGTTTTCTTTTTCAGTTGTTTTCCCTTTTCGTCACGGTCGCAGTGACATTCGGGATTTTTGTTCGGTGAATGGACATGGCGTTATTATGATTATAAAAAAAGTATAGCAGTTGGAGCGGGGTGGGGGGAGGACACACGCTCGATGAAATCGGCTGAACGGACGGAAAGCGAAACGGCCGCAAGTCGACGGCCTCGGATGCGCTCGGCCGCCGGTTGGTGTCGATCGTGACCGGCTGCAACTGCTGATGACGAGGCGCGGCCCCATTCGGGATCGCGTCCACACGTTTCCCCGCTAGTTCGACCGGTGCCGATTTCATTGGTTCGCCCCAGAAACTGTGTTGTTGGGTCGATCGCTTCGGTCCACCGCTTCCAGCGATCTAATCGTCGCAACCCGTTGTTACCTCGTTCGTTGTCGATTTGTTGCGATATCGTTGAGCTAACGCTCTTTTACGGTCATGGCCAATTTTGGCTGGTCAGTTCGCTTTATTTGTGCTGCAGGTATGATAATATATTTTCTTGAAGAAATAAATGTACCGTACTGACTTGACTTTTCAGGCCTGCTCGTAACTCACGTGTGTGCGCAGACGACCGTTGACTGCAACTTTGACAGTGGCACATTTTGCAATTGGGAAAATGTGCAGTCGGACCAATTCGATTGGCAATTGGGCAGTTCTGTCGCCGTCGATGGATTCCACAGTATTCCGCGAACACTGACAGGAAGTCAGTTGGCCCATCGCTTCTCTCCTTATCATCTTGTGTTTTAGCTGGCAGTTTTGCATATGCACAGGGGCAATTCCAAACGTCACTAAATGCAAATAATGAAGCTCAACTGCAGAGTCCTCAAATATCGTCGTTGAGCAGTCCAGCAACTTTCACCTTCAGCTACTGGAAAACAGCGATTCCGCCTACATTAGAAGTGACAAATGGCGGCTTGCAAGTGGTGCTCGTAGTTAAAAGACTTGCTTTAGATATGCACCCAAGAAGAGGGATCGACTCTGCAATGCATCGATACAATATCTGGTTCTGGGCCATTTGAGTGGGCACAAAGACAAGTTACTATCCCAGCCAACCCTCTAGCTTTTCGGGTATGAACATTTTGTTCACAAGCGATTTCATTGCCATGTGATTCAGATCGTTTTCCGAGCCCGAAATTTTAACTCGGCGCTGGATATAATTGGTCTGGATGATGTACAGTTTCGTCTATCTGCCCGAGACATTCCAAAATCCAATGCGCCCAGCGATCCATTCCGCGCATCTGTGAACGGCCAAACATCGCTTCGGAATGTCCCCCGGGTGAACATTGGACTGCCACCATTGTACTGAGAGGAAAAAAGTGCCGCCTACATCGTGATCATTGCTTTTTGCAGAGCACCGTCGACTGTGCCACCACTGCATGTATTCGAGCCGCTCTTCCCCACTGACCCGGTGACGACAAATGCGTACACGCTTCCGCCTTTCACCACGCCGCACGCCACGTTTACCGTGCCGCCCTTGGATAACAGCAATGAGGTGGCTGATGCCAGTGCGCTCGCGTCGCCGTTCAGCAGCTCGCGACTGGCTGTCAATCGAGCTACTGAGAGTTTCGTTTCGTCCAACGGCGTTCAAGGCACGGTCAACTGTGCTGCGCATTGTCATCGCACCGTTTTTTTTTAGACTCAATTCGTCCTGGAAGTTTGGGATTCGTTACAGGCCCGAATGAACCAATTCCTGGTGGTTGCAAAGCAGTGCAGTGCACGTTCACACGCGATATGTGCAGTTGGTGCGTAGCAATCAGAAATTAGGCTCTTCACAGCACCTAAGTTTCAACGGCTTACTCAGTAGTAGCTTCGAGACCTCATCATGTACGGTATTTTGGTACATTAGGCGCTTTGGTACTTAGTCAGACATCGGTGCTATCGGCGGTTTGGACATAAGGATCGTGGTACCAAAGCGCCCAATGTACCAAAGTACCGTACATGATGAGGTCTCGAAGCTACTACTGAGTAAGCCGTTGAAACTTTGGTGCTGTGTGCCTAATTGTGTCGACCTGACTGAGTATTTCAGGACAAATGTGTTTGATGCCAATTACGATTGGAAGCAAACCAGTGGTCAAACTCAATCGCGTTCAAGTGCAGCACAGACCAATCGTGCGTTGAAAAGAAGTTGGCTTTGTCAAACTGATGTGCGCATTTAGAAACGACTGCTCATATTTTTGTCGGCGGGGAAGGAAGATACGCTCAACAACGAGCCGGGATTCGCAGCGCTGAATTCGTTGTACCAGCTGGTGCATTTGTCGAGTTCGGCGCCTACATTAGGTAAATCGATACAAAACTACGATTAAAAACTCTAGTACAAACGGAATTTAGCGATCCATTGATTGGTCGTTTGGCCGTGTACCAAAATAACAAAGAAGATATACAAGACCCGATTCATTCGGGAAATTTGATTTGGGATCGAACTGGTTTTGACTCAATTGGCGGCGGAGGTTGGCGGCGTCTTCGGGTTCCAGTCAGGGCTTCTAGCTACCCAATAACGCTACTCTTCGTTGCTGACGGACTCTCTTTACCGCAACATATTATCGGCCTTGACGACGTCAAACTAGTCAACAGTCTTGGAGAGGAAATCGGATGCGGTTGAGTTTCATCTCAGAGATTTATAATCATATCTGCATGTAGGTTCGAATGTCGATGATTTCCAAAGCGGTGCAAGCAAAGCTATAGCTGTCGATGATTTTCGAAGCGGTGCAAGCAAAGTTGTAAATCCGGAAGACATCATTCCAAAGAGACTGACTGCGTTTCAGCAATTGTCGTCAAACACTGACCCAGTAAGTGAAATTTAGAGCCCGCGCGCGGAAAATCAGTCGGGGTCCCAAAATACCGTACCTACACACAAAATAAAGGTATTGATTGATTTCGGGACTGATCAGGTAACACAAAACATAGTACTATCGTAGGTACGGTATTTTAGGACCCCGACTGGTTTTCCCGACCGATTTTACAGTAAGTGTGGATGAGCAGGACGCAATTTCAGACGCCGAGGGATGAGACTTTGGCTGAACAGCGGTTCGATGTGCAGCAGCAGCAGCAGCAAAACGGTGTCGGAGGAATCAATGACGTGAACTTTGGTGGATTTCCTGCACCTCCTGTGGCAGAAAGGTTCACGGAAACACCAGTGCCTTCAAATCCGATTAACAGCCAACCGGATTATCCTACCTACGGTGACAATAATGCCGAATGGCTTCCAAGAGACGGCGGAGATTCGACGGTACTTCGTCCGTTGTCCGGTGGAGCTGCAACGTTGCCAATCGAGGCAGAGGACCCGTTCGCCGGCAGATCGTTTCGCACAATTACCAGCAATCCACTTGAACACACAAACTGGTCGCCGGATACACTGCTGCCCGAGCTGCCCACTACTAACCATGGACCGGAAATCACTACTGAAGATCGACAGGAAATCATTCTGGCAACACTGACGCCTGTTCAGGATCCTTTCCAGACAGTTCTGGAACCAATACGTCCGATCAATGCGCCGGAACAGCACCAGTCGTTGCTACTTCCAGGATTACCAGGATTGCAGATCAAGCCTGTATCGTCGAGGAATGTTCGAGTGACGGACGTAGCGCCGCCAAGTCTCAGTGCGATCGTACCTATAGTGGGGAGTGCATTTGCGCCGATCGAGCGCGTCGTAGAGCAGCAAACGGCACGTGACTCCGTAGTGCAGCCCGCGCCAAAGAAACAACACAAAGCAGAGGTCGACGTTGAGCCTCCGCGTCCACACGAAGGATTCCTCCCCGCTATCGTTCCCGTGCAATCCGTGCAACCCATCAAACCCACAGTCAATCAACCAGAACCCGATCCTCAGATGCAGCAGGTTCTTAACCGACTCTCCAAGGATATCGAACGTCTCTTTGGTATTCCCATTTCTCAGAGCGTCGGTGGTTTCGACCACGGAGATGCCTTGTACAGTCAGGCAACGCATTTATCAGCCGGCGATCGCCCGCTCACCAAAGAAAACCTCGATTTCATCCTTCAGAATGCATTGACTGGAAGAAAACGCAAATAATCAATGCTACTTTCTCGCTGTTTTTGTATGCACTTGAATGTTTCGTGTTCCTTCGATTTTCTTAATGTTTAACTTTGGTTGAAGCGCATTTAAACAAAATTTCATAAAGCATGTCTGACGGTGACTGAAACTGACTTGTGACTATGTTACAAACAGAGCCGATGGAAACTTCAGATTCAGCTCCGTTGCTTTATTTCATTCTTAATCTATGCAGCAATCATATCTGGTATAGTACAACGATTCATTGCCTTAGACTCGAAGAGGCACAAACTGTTTGACCTTATAACTGGCTTCAAAGTGCCTTGCACTCGAACAATTCGAACAATTTCCGGAATGGGACTAGACGCGCCCGTTCCAGTACACTCCTTCGCGGCTATCACATTTCTCCTCATCTCTGTGCTGGTCTGTCCTGGCGAATCGGCAATTGGAATGGGTCGAACTCAAATCAAAACTCAAGATAATTCAGGCTGAAAGGAAGCAATTGCAACCGGTGGGAAATCGTCACTCTTGTTGTCACATATAATTTCGGTGCGTTTAGAACTTGATTCATTGCGTGAATCAGTCTTCGTCGCCGAAATTGTTCGCCAGTGACGCCACATGCTCTTTATTTTCGTGTATGGTGGAGACGGAATATGTGTGCGCCTTGAGAATCAATTTAGCAGGAAGGTGTGAGCCTTTGCGTGAAGTATATTATGAGAATAGCGTCAACAGATTAAGTGGAAAAGAGCAGCTGATCCTTCAGGAAAGACCATTGATCTTTGATCAAGTGATCATTTGATTTGATCATCTTGCGATGTTTTCGCAACGTATTGGGCGCGTCCCGTCGAAAACTGGTTGAATGACGGCAGGGACTGAGAGGAGCGTAGAGAGTCTTGCGAGGCGGCATCATCTTAGATGGGGGGAACGCGGGAAACCGTCAGTCAGTCAGTATCGTGTGACGGACATCGGTCGACCCGTCAACTCAGCTCATTCTCTTATCACCTTGGCTACTTGGACATCCTTAGTTCTGTCCCTGACAAATTGGCCTACTTTGCCCAGTGCTTTGTGGTGCCAGACAGGGACGCGATAGTGAGGTGTGAAGTGAATGACTGACTTTATGTTCAGCGCGAGTG
Organism: Plectus parietinus; assembly: GCA_034700205.1. Taxonomy (NCBI): domain Eukaryota; kingdom Metazoa; phylum Nematoda; class Chromadorea; order Plectida; family Plectidae; genus Plectus; species Plectus parietinus. The sequence continues at coordinate 8,307 of JAQGCX010000647.1, read as the reverse complement.
CGTAATCGCGAGAAATGCGTCGTTTGTTGACACTTGTGTCTGACTTGTCACTGAGTTCAAAGTCGGCTTGTCAGCGTTTTTTGGCTGATCAGCTTGTCTGGGACATTTTTGCATCAAAAAAATATAAATTTTGTTCAGTGAACCGAATGCTACTTAAACCCTTTCTTTTATCGCCGTGGTTACTTGGACATCCTCAGTGCTGTCCCGAATGACTGACTGAATGGTCAGCGCAAATGCGTAATCGCGATAAATGCGTCGTTTGTTGACACTTGCGTCTAGCGTGGCACTTAATTCAAAGTCAGCATGTCAGCGTTTATCGGCAGATTAGCTTGTCTGGGGCATCTTCGCGTCTCAAAATAGAAATTTGCTCAATGAACCGAATGTTGCCCACAAATAGGATGTCTGCATCGTATTTTCTTTGTTCGTCCACTATTATTCGGTATTTGCGTATTGGCGCAAGAACACGCTTCGACTTGTTGTCCCATAATTCGTTTGTTTACTTTGAGCACAGTGCATTCTTCACAACAAATATATTTTGAAAACAACAAGATTTTTGCTTCAGAATCGTCGTAATTGGTGACGCAATGGACGTGACGACTGCAGTGATGGAGACGCTAGCGCATTTTCAAGGAGAAACATTGTGGATGGTGATTGGGGGCTTCACGATCGCCTTCGTGCTGGCCTTCGCGATCGGCGCCAACGACACGGCCAACTCGTTCGGAACCAGTGTGGGCAGCAAGGTCCTCACTCTTCATCAAGCCTACATTCTCGCCACCATCTTTGAGACACTCGGCGCCGTCTTACTTGGTTGGTGTTTGATTAATGCTCCAGGGAAAGTAGAGAAAAAGGCACCCCACATGGTGATATCAGACCGGTTTTGCCCAGAAAGGTGCGTTCTACCCGCGGACGTCAGATCAATCTTCTCTATGGAAAGCGGTTTTCTTCATAGATGATTTATGACGCACGTGGTGATAAATGGGCAATGCAGTGCACTCGAGAAACTTAGGGATGTTGAATCATTAGAACACATAATGCACATTTTCACCGTCATGTAACGAAAAATTATTTTTCTTTGCAGGTTACAAAGTAACTGACACAATGAGGAAAGGCGTCATCGATCTGGCAGTCTACAACAACAGCGAACGGGAGCTGATGCTGGGGCAAATTTCAGTGCTAACAGGTATGGGAGCTATACAATGAGCAGGCATAGATATTTAGTTTAGGTTGTGGTTCTTGGCTGTTGATGGCGACAGTTTTGAAACTTCCGGTGTCGACCACGCATAGTATCGTTGGAGCGACGATCGGCTATTCGTTGTACTTGCGCGGCACGCATGGCATTCGCTGGGCGAAGATAGCGCACATTGGTACGTACGGTACAGAGCTGGGCGTGGGGGGGTTTGGGGGGTGCAGAATGACCTTTTTCTGATGGGTAAAATCCCGACGATGCTGGCAAAACGGCAAACGCACGCGCTCTGACGAACACATTTGCGACGGGTTAGTGGTTGCTAGGTAACAGAAGTAACGACGCGACGCGCGCACCGCACGAAATGCGTCGTTACTTCTGTTGCCTAGCAACCAATAACCCGTTGCAAATGTGTGTCCGTCACAGTCCGTGCGTTTGCTGTTTTACCAGCATCGTCGGGATTTTACCCATCAGAATCGAGGCAAAATCGTAGAGGCAAAATCGTGCCCATGCCTGTACTATGGTAGCATGAGACCGATCGACGCATCGCTTTCAAGGTTTGTAATGTATTACATGCTTAAATACCTGATTATCTTCCTGAACAGACATTCTGCGAACATCGTCTGGCAAAAGACTCCGTTTCGCAGCACCTGAAATTGAAATAAAATTTTAACAAAAAAATCGAAACCAATTTTTGAATTCTCCATCACGTAAAGCAAAATACCGTACTGTTATATCATTGTAAGTTCTGTCATTTTCGATTTACAGACGCCAAAAAGTTGTTGGCATCAGATAATTTCTCAATGAGTGATCTTTTTTTCTAGGTGGCTGAAAATCAAATTTTTTCTCATAAAATATCAAATCATCGAAAATAAATTGCAAAATTTTCACAAATTTGAAAGCTGAAAATGCGATGGAAATGTACTTAATTTGGGATAATTGTCAGTCTGATAGGGCGGTACCATAGTAACGGTGGTTTGATTGACTGTTGCCATGGTAACGAACGCTGTTACCACGGAGATGAACATACGAGATGGTTGTAAATTTGGGATTTTTTTGATATCCCAAATATCCCAAATTTAATACCTTCCAGTAATTTCTACCGTTACAGTATATATATATCCCCCCACCCGTCTCCCCCGATCACCGCTACCTACCCCCCTCCCCCGGACCCTATTACCAGCAAAACTGCACAGAAAATTTATCAGTTTCAACCGCTTTTAGCGCGGTGAGCAATAAAGGGAATACGCTGAATCCGAAACCTACAAAGAAATGTCCGCAGAACGATACGCCGATGAGGATAACCAGAACGATTTGTATTTGCTCTACCGCTATCAAGCCGGTCAGCTGTTGTGACTGCTGTTGCAAAACTGGATCCCAACCCAAAAATCGTTCATGGCCGTTCCGTAGCGCCAACAGAAGGAGCGTTTGAAGTGCTGGTGACACTGGTCCAGAAGGAGTTGGGCCATTGCAGCTCAGCACTTTCCAACGACGCATGATGTATATATATATATATATATATATATATATATATATATATACATCTGACTCTTCCTGATTTCTATCTCAGAATTCAATAATCATATATATTTCTGACTCTTTATCTGACTTTATATCTAACTCTGAGCTTAAGTTTGCAAGTTTGAGACCTATTTCTGATTTTTTTATAAGAATCTGACAAGTGAGTTTTTCAAGAAACTTGATTCATAGATAATTTTTGAAAAGAAAAGCCGATTTTTCAGGTCAAAACGATTTATGACTTCATATATGACTAACATATATGACTCTGACTTCAAAAATTATGTGACCTGACTCTGACGTCAGAGTCATGCTTAAATTATATTTGACTAGTCAAATATACGTGGCGTCATAATTAAGACTGGTCCAAATACATAATTACCCCGGATTCACTATTTTGTGCGGTTCGTCAGAAAATCCTGGTACACTTAGCAAAAATGTTTGCAAATGTCTGAAACATTTTGATATCGTTTGGAAATGATTTCTTTAACGAAAGTAGAGCATACTTTTTGATTGCCAACATGATAAAGAAGGTCGGTCGAAGTGTTGCTTTATCAAAGTGTTGCTTATAGATTTGATAATAATGTTTTGATACAAGATTTCGCGTGTAATCAATGACGACTTGATTTATTGCTTCATGAAGTGCGTGTTAGTCCAAAACAAAGCAGTGGTTTAAAGCAGACTGGAATTCGAGAAATAGTGAAGTAATTAAGAAATACCTTCGATATCGTCCAAATGTCTCGAATCTTTCAGCATCATTCCATTTTTGCCGATTTCTCGAAATATCTCACTTAATTAATCAATCAGTTCATTTTTTCACCAACGAAAAGTATGCAGAATAACAAGTATGCCTGAAAATACCGATCCAACAAAAAAAATTGTCAATTAATGTCGGAAATAAATGTTCATTACACAGTACGAGTTGTCACCAGTGTTGTTTCGGTAAAGCTTATCAACAAAATTTTGCCCGATTTTGTGAATTTTTTTCTTTACCGACTTTACCGACTATTTACTTTGCCGACTTTGAAAATGCTTTACTCAAACAACAACATTGGTTGTCACACAAACAAGATGTTTAGTGAACGAACAGATCGTGATAATTGAGATCGGCTAAATTGTCCGCCCACGGGTAAATCAAATCAAATCAATTTTATTAAGTTCAGTTCGAAAGATTTCTAAACTTTTTGCGAGAACTCCTGACGATAATATCTGATTCCAAATTTTGGCAGTTCTAACAGCAAAACTATATTTCCTTATGTCTAACCGAGGTTTTTCGCATTCCAATTCAATTCCTTTGATTGTTTTTTATCCTGTGTGTGAACTGTAAAGAAATCATTAAAGCTAAGATTACCTTTGAGTTGAATAATTAAATAAATGACGTAGTATTCGCCAAGCGTTCTAGATGAATAATTGCAGAAATTGTCGTGAAAATGCGATGTGTATGGCACAAACTGATACGCGAGTAAGATTTCTGCGCGAGGCAGAGCCACACGTAATTACAACGAACTCTAAGTCTAAACACGCCCGTTCGCCTGTCGCTGTACCGTTGACAGCGAGGCGCGCGGTTGCGACCGAATCGATTTATTTACTCTACCCATATCCATCCTTGCCCAACATCGAGGTCCGTTTCCAAAAGGAACGCAAAAATGGCAAGACATTTATTCCCCCCCTTCTTAATTCTGATAATATAGAGTAATAACCCATGTCATAAATTTAAAAAATACCCACTAGATAATCGACGCGAACCTCGACGCGATGGTCGCAAAGAAATCAGCAAGAGAGAGAAAAGCAAACATGGTACTGGAATTAGTAGCGTAATCACCAAAAAACATTCTGCCGACGGTTCCAAGAAAAAGATGCACACACAATTTGGCAAAGAAGAAGGCGAGAAGGAGAGGAGGATGCAATGCACTTGCTATTGACCAGCAATGAGTCGAGATCAACCCCAATAGACCCCGACCCCTACAATTTTAAAAATACGACCCCGATCCCACAGATCGTCCTGAGGTCGACCTCGACCCGATCCGATCCCGCAGGTCAAGTTAACGCGGGCTCGTTGATTCTCAAAGTGTTCTTAGTGAACAACAAATGTGGCCCGTTGATGGCATAATAACGTCCTATTTTCGACGTAACAATCACAATCTCCTACAGCTTCTGCGATAAATCATCCTAACATTTGACAAGAAATCCTTCACAAAAACGTCTTTTCGGATTTTGAGGCGTCGTCGCAAGTTCTGCCCACTTTGGGCAGGGAAACCACATGTTTACACTTTCACTGGTAGACATACAGGGTGCATCAAAAGTTTTTTACACTTTCACTGGTAGACATACAGGGTGTATCAAAAGTTTATGACCACGTTTGATAACAAATAACTCAGATAATATGCAACCAAATTCAATGCGGTTTTTTGCATCTTGTAGAGCTTATTTCAACTTAAATTTTTGTGGTTTAATCATAAATCATAAGAATCCAATCGGAATTGCTCATTTTACGAGCTTTGAACGGAAACGCACGACTTAAAGCCACAATTTTCAAACTCATTCGAGATTTTCTCAAAAAACCGGGCAACAGTCTGACGTCGACCAGCGTAAAAGTTGCTCCCCTAACTGTCATGAAGACGTACAAAAAATATCAGCAAAAAAATATAGCAGTTTGGTTGCGCTACAGCTCAAAATCTACTGACCGTGATCAAAAAAAACGACTCAATTTTTTTAAACAACCAGATTTCCGCCAGTACTCAACTAAATCGCGTGAAGTTTTAACCATAACAACTTTAATAGCTGTACAATGATGTGCTAAGTTTTCATTATGAGCGGCTGCATTACCGGTGTTCACATACAAATCATGTGCACCGTTGCGAAAAATCTCCGAATATCAAACAAAATTCAAAGATAACTTTGCGAAAGCCAAACGGATTTTGTTGAAATTAATATCGTAAATACTGAACCTCACAAGAACACTGGTGAAACAAGAATTGAGATAAATGGTTGGATTTATCTGATTTGGCAGCCATTTAAGTTTTTCGCGTCACGGAATATTAGCTAACTTTGTCGTTCCCAATTTTCGGAGAAACGGAATAAAATTAAGAGAAATCAGCGATACTGAAGTCGATTTCAATAAAAATTTGACACAATGTCAACAACATATAGAGCTATCTATGTTTACAATATCACGTTGATCCGTTTAGTTCTGGCAGAAATACGGTTATTTTTATCAGTGAGTCTTTTATTTTGAGCCACCCTGTACATGTACACAGCACGACGTATGCATACGCACTTGTTTACAGCCAAGTGAGCTGACGTGCAGCGAAAGAGATCAAGAAAACAGGAATGACGAGAGCGATGCGCGTCTCTCTTGTTCTTATTAAAGGCCCTGGTGCAGATGTAGAATTGCCAGGCGTATTACTTTAGGTAGGTCTTTGGGTCCCCCCCGACCGCCATAGAACAAAAGAGGCCCACCGAAGTCGCCCCGGGTCCACCGGAAAAACGACTCAGTACAGATAGTAATTCGCGTCTGGGGGGCCCGAATACACATGTACTGAGCTGTTTTTCCAGTGGGCCCTGGGGCCTCCGTTGGCGATTTCGGGGGGCCCCCTTTTGTACAAAGGTGATCGGGTAGCCCGAAGACATGTCTTCGTTGTCTTCAACGATAATTCGGCCCTTGGCTTCTCTACCGTACCTTTTTCTAGCAGTCGAATTTACGGGTTTTTGCCCTTTTTGTCTCAGATTTTGCAGAATATGACGTATATGAGTCATTCTCCGCTAGGACCGCCCTGGCGGTTTCGGGGTGGGGGGTCAATAGAATTCGCCGATCTTTTGCAGGGAGATAGTCTATGGACCGCTGTGTATTGTAAAGTAAAATCTTTTTGGATCAGAGCCAGTTTGATGAAATACGATAGATTTGAAAAAAAAGTTTTTTTCGAAAAATTCGCAGAAAAAATTCTATTGTCGTTTGACGAGCTATAACTTTTCAAGCGTTGCACACCCGGCCACGCAATTTTTTGCAGATTGATATCGAAAAGAGATCTTCGTTTTGGTTGAATTTCGGACCGTAAAAGTTAATATATTTGTCTGCCCGAATCTTTGAAAATCAGCCTAAATTTTTTTGTTTAGTTCAGCACGCGCCACCGGACACTCGGTTTTCGACAATTTTTTTTTCCAAAATAGGTTTTAGCTCTATAACCTATCCAAAATCTGACATGTGCTCGCAAAATTTTGACGAGTTATGATCAAAAATGTTGCAAAATTGCTTTTTTCTTATGTTTTTCTACTCCAAACAATGTTTTACGTTAAATATATCTGTTTTGCTCGATTACATGTTAAAGAGCGTTCAAAATCCTTACATTTGTTACATTTGTCTCATTTTGAAGTTTCTGCTAAACAAAAAGCATTCAGCTTTATACTTCAGTCTGTATTATATTTGTGACAAAAAAATTTCGAGGAGTTTTAGTTCACATTTGAATATAATCTTATAATAATTAAGTGATCGAAAAATGGAAGCGCAGGATCCAGGATGCTCGATAAATACAAGCGCATGGGCTTGTATTGGAATAAATACGGTTGTACATTAAACACGAGTTTTTAATGTCGAACAAAAATAATCGCAAAATATCGTACCGTCCGATACCGAAGGGTAAAATACTGTTCCGTCCAATACCGTTGAATAATAATATTGAACAATGCCGTACCGTCAAAACCGAACAGTCCAGTAGCATGGCAACATTAATTTCGTCATCCATACCCAGTGCCGGATTACGGTTGGGGCTATTGGAGCTAAAGCTCCAGGACCCCCCAGAGAGGCTCCAGAGAGTCCCAAGGGGATCCAGGGGGTTCCCACAGGCCCAGAGCCCCAGGGCCCCCGACACCCATGATTCGGCACTGTCCATACCTGAACAAGGGTTTAGGGGATACCTTGTTTTTCAATGATTTCATTGATCCAGTCACTGCTGTTCTGTACGCATGTGCACTTTACCGAAAGACGAAGTGGACAAATAGTCGATAACCAATAATGAAACGCATTCTTTAATGCATTATCAAGAAAGTTTTGATGAAACTCTTGTTCGTTTATTTCATGTTATTAGGTATTCCCCTGTTCTCCTTGTATTTTGCAGTAACATTTGGTTAATCGATGTTGGCATTTTTTGTGTTCAATCATTAGCGACTGTCTATGCGAGTTTTAAAATTCATGCAGAAATATTTTCTTGTACACCAATTCGAGTTTTAATATTGGCTCATGTATTTTAAAGATTTTGCACATCCATATGTTGTCTCAGTTCACTCGCACAAATTACAGTTTCAATTATTGTTCTGCAACATTCAAACAAAGGTAGAGGACAATTCAGAAGACCACACGCCTCTTCCCAATGTATATACGCCAAGCAAAATATGATTTATTGGCAAATGTACAACAAACACATGAGAGCGTGCATAAACTGAACTAATCTTCTACTGTGAAACACTTTAAAAGGGCCTTTCTGACTGTGTGCAGTGCTATTGATTGCGACCTGACTATTCTGAACCGAGTGGCCGACTTTGAAAAACTTGTGTAGTTCTGTTTTCAAATCCTTATTGAAGCAGAGATATATCACTGAACTGACTGAACAATT
>JAQGCX010000646.1:0-14943 GCA_034700205.1 Plectus parietinus | reverse complement strand
CGTTGTAATTCTTCATGCGACATTTTTAATTAGCTGCAATTATCGGCTGTTTTACGTGGCAGAAGTGACAGGTTTGCGTTGATGGGACTGAAATATCGCAAGACATCTCGCGACATGACTACCCCTCGCTGCTTCGTTTCGCATATTCTCTCTCATCATAATGCAGCGCATATCTCGCCGTCGAAATTCTTTTGTATTTATTGCGGTGGTACAACTGTCTATTGTCGTTCTTTGATTCCAAAGCTGTGTCACTGTTGGCCCGTGATTACTGAAGCCAATGCTCATCGAATATGGGCTCGTTAAATTTTCCGGTTCATCGGGCTCATGGAGTACTTGGTGTTTCTTAGCAATCAGAACTACCGAACACGATGCGAGTTGCAGTGAGTTCAATTGTTAAATGGTGGGAAGCATGAACACTGTCGCGAATTACTGAAGCTCGACTATGGTGGTGTCATCGTCGCCTTTCACGGTGATGGGGAGACGTGATAACGGGTTATGAACTATGCCGCCCCTTGCCCTGAACCACATGTTAACGAGTGGGGCGGACGCATTGCTGGTCATGGCGAGTAGCAGCGAAGATTGACGAGAAGCCGCGCAAGTGTCTGCGGGCGGCCCTGGGTCTGGCGCACCTGCACGAGCTCGGCTGCATCCATCGCCACACGCAACTTGCTCGTCGACGGCCCGCCCGCGCGTATCAAGCTCGCCGACTTCGGCCGGACGCGCGTGGCGAAAGTCTACAAGGTGGGCTTGTGCAGACCGATGAACATCCGCTGGCTCGCGCCCGAGGTCTGGACGACGGCGCAGGTGACTCGCCAGACCGACGTCTAAGCCTACAGCATCACCATGTGAGATATCTTCCAAGAACCCTACGACTTCCCTTATCACGGCATGAGCGCAGGTCAAGTGAAAGAACGCCCACGTCTGGTCCGGCGGCCCACTCCTGGACCCCTCCTCACCGCCGCCCTGGCCGAGCTGATGAACCAGTGCTGGCACCAGCAGCCCGACCAGCGGCCCTCCTTCGTCGTCATCTGTCACACGCTCAAGAGCCTTGCACCCGCCGACGTCGCCCGCCTACACTCCTTCGACCGCTCACCCACGCGATTCTGCCGTTCTCACTGACCATGTTGTACTACCTCTATCGCACTTCCTCACACAATAAAACACGAATCATTCAGCTTCATCCTGACCTTGTCAAGTAGACTAAGTTTGATCAATGGACTTGCGCGAGACTTGCAGTAATGCGATTGGTCACTGACGACCATTGTTCGTCGAATACCTTTCTCAATCAGACCCATCCATTCGCAAAAACTACGAATTCATTGTTCAGCGACTTCCAATACTTAATCCTAATTTAGGAAGTATCCCAGTGATTCATGTGTTTCTTACAAGTTCTGTCCACGTACATCATCATTCATGTCATTTCACTCCTGCTTCTTCTCTTTCTACTCGATGTCATTCGCATAGCTGTTCGTATTTCCCCGTTTCCACGCCTTTGGATTACGTAAGTGTCATAGTACAGAGTGGCGCAGCGAAAACTTCCGATGTTTGAATCGCTTCAGATCCGACAAGTTTTATCCAATCAAGCTGAAAACTGGAACACATATGCTTCAGACATTAACTTAAAAGTGTTTAAAATTTCAGCTTGATCGGATGAAACTTGTCGGATCTGAAGCGATTCAAACACCGGAAGTTGTCGTTGTGCCACCCTGTAGTATTGGCCGTCCCATTGGATACCAAAAACTTTGTGCAGGTTGGAAGCCGAAAATTATGATCCTGAAAGAGAACCAGACATCCATCTTTGATATGAGTGCACCCTGGCTGAGCTCCATCAACATTGCACAGCATCTGCAACCGTAACAAAGGAGAGCGAGAAAACCTCTTTGTCGATATCAGCAATCATGCTATCCATCGAGCCGTCTGGAAACCAAAGGTGGTAGATCGGGCAGATCTTCGACGAGTTATTCTTCGGGACGGCGCCCAAGGGCTTAGACTTTGGCTTAGACTTAGGCTTAGACTTAGGCTTAGGCTTGAAAATTTGGAAGGATTGGGTCCTGGAACGGATACACGATACAGCAGGCTTAGGCTTCTCGGCCAACGCAGCAGAGATACAGAAAGGTTGGCACGTGCTGAAAACAGGTTTTTACAGGTACAGGCAACAATTTCAACAATCAAAGCCATGTGAGAAACCATCCAGAAAGAAAGTGTCCCACTTTAGAAGTTTCCACTGTGTTTTAATCTTTTTTGCCGTTATGAAAACTTTCATTTTGCTCGTCGCCCTTTGCACAACGATTACCAAAAGTACCACAAAAATCAACAACAACATCGACTGTGCTGATTCGGCTAATGGGGACTGCGATGCAGCGTAAGTTTCAATGTGTTCAAAAGTATGCTGTAAATTACAGCCATTGTGATTTTGCTATTTTTCTCTTATTTTTCTGTACCTAATGTCAGAGTTTCAGAAAATACTCTAAAAAGTTCCTTTATCTTTTTAATTGCCAGATTTCCAAACCGTCAAAACACTACTTTCAGAGACACTACGTCCAGATAATTTAGATAGGCAATTTTTAACTTTTTATTTTGCTCATGTTACGCTGCGTCATGCTTATTTTGAACACCTACTTTTTCAGTAAAAATAAATATGAAAGCAAGCCTCGTTCTTCTTCGCTTCCAAAAATCAGAGTGAGATATACGGACATCGAAAACACTACACTCGTCTCAAATATGATCTTAATTGTTCAAAACAATTGGCACAAACTGCCAGACTGTAACTGTGTCAACAACATCAGATCGCAATTGGATCTCATGGGAATTCCTCTTATGTGGCAGGTAAGTGGTAGCGGCGTTTAATTTAATACGGCTTGTTTTAAATAACGACTTTTTCGATTGTCCCGCTCAGATTTATCTTGACTTGTACAGTGAAGTCTTCTTAGGAAGACACCGCGGGACAAAGGTGGGTAAGTTAAATTCAAAATTTTAAAAATATTAGCGACCAAGATCTTAATTAAGCCCTGTCAGCTTGATGGGGCGACCTGCGTAGGTGGGTTATGTACGTACTGAGTTACTCGTCTAATCTGAAGACTAATGAGTTTCTCTGTAATTTCTCCCTTTCCTATCTCAGTTTAGTTTCGCTTACCTTGTTGCGGCTATGTTCAAAGGCCGGGATTTGAATTCGAGCCACCGCCGCTTTCGAGAGAGTAAGCGTGTCGTGTCCTTATTGCAATTCGTCGCGGTGCGGTAGGCTACCGAGTAGACGGCTCGCCACACTAAGCCTAAGCCAAAAAATAAGCGAACACACCACCACTTATGGTGGACCAGATTTACCGCGCAAGTGAGGTCCGTGGTTGGCTGGTAGTTCTTGACTGAAACAAACCAAAAACAGTAAACTGTTTCAGACATTCTGTTTCGAACCAGACGACTATCGCAAGTGTTTCGTTACTGCGTCAATCGAATATAATATCTTTTATAATGGTGGTTGCTTGGATCTTTACATTGACGATGAAACAGCCTTTATCAAGATATTCAGCACCAATATATGGAAACCATAATTGTCTCGCACACTTTTGGATCCGGCCGGGGGGAGGTATTGTATTTTCGTGTCGGGATTTTGCCCGCGAATTCAAAAATTCAATTTTTTACAGGGGAGATCCTTACTTATTTTTTGGCCGCCTTCGGCGGCCAGGGGGAAGTACCCCTAAACCCCCCTGGCTACAGCTTTGGTTGGGCCCATCCCCCTGCATATTCACCTGTACCAGCTCTCCTTCTCCCGTGGTCAACCTCCTTGGCCTAGAACCCCAGCTCAGACATGGGCACGTTTTTCCCGGTAGGGGGATAGCGATCCCCGGCTGGGGGGGGGGTATATACCCCCATACCCCCCACGTCTATGTCTGCCCCAGCTATACCTATGTACCTCCCTCTGGTCTCGGTCCCCAACCCACTGATATACCAGTTCTGGTTCTATGGTTTTTCCATGGAGCCATAAGAAATTTTTTGGCTGACCATGTTTGTGCTGTTGTAGAGTGTGAGTCGTGACTAAGGATTTTAGGCCTGTTTTGGCTGCTTTAATGTTCTGCAGCCGAAGGCGACAGTATACGACAGGGCGCTCTTTGCGTGGTGCGCACAAAAAGTTTATCTTCCTCACATCTGATCATATTCAAAAGGAACAATCGATTTTCGATACAGTCAACATCGTATACTTCGACATCGGATATATCGACAAATCGCATATATCGACACATAGGGCCGGTTCCATCCCAATTTTTCTGCCTATGTTTTGTACAGGGCAAACATCTCATATATCGACATCGTATTTTTCGACATTCGCCTATATCGACACAATTCACCAGTCCCAAAGCGCAATCTGTCACTAATGAATGAGTCGCTGAGTAATTAGCTTAAAGTTGCCAGTTCACTTAAGTCCTCAAAATCCTACCGTATTAGTGGGCACTAATTATGAATGGATAGCGTCAGTGACGTTTGAAATGGTTTAAACCCATATCGCATTGTGGAACTTAGTGTCACCTCGTTTGAAGCCAGCGCGTGCGCGAAAAAGTATGATGGGATTAGGAGGCTTTTCGCGGACTATTCGAATACGCACTGTACTATCAAGATCACGGCGACCAGACCGGGGGGTGTTTTGCTTGAGCATTGCAGCATATAAATCGATAGTACTATGTTTTGTGTTACCTGATCAGTGCCAAAAAATCAATACCTATGTTTTGTGTTAGCTACCGTACGTTCTCGCCCCGGTCTGGTTGGAGTTGGGAATGAAAATTATGATTCTTATCCCGAGTCATGACTGGTTGATTATTTTCCTAATGTCAGCTTCTTCCCACCGTGTTGCGCTTAACTCCATACAAGTCGTTCGTGTACGATAAGTGCAGCGGCAAGTTCTGTACGATCCTTACCAACACCGATTACCTCGCTATGATGCAGTTGTCGTTTGATAGTCAAGTGTACGATGCGTTTGTCAACGAAACTGTCGCATGGTGGCTGCAAAATCACGGTAATAGCGACCAAAGGCTCATATCAATCACCTGCGATCAAAGGTATGCAATCTAAAACATTTGCAGTGGAAAAAATTAATTGTGAGCGACTAATTCAGTCTAAAACGAGCTGCCGAAGTGATGATTGATCACAATATTCACTACGTAGCTGTGACTGACCCTGCGTCTGGCGATATTCTCAATTGCTTCAACCTGAATACTCTAATGACGCTACTAAAACGCCAAGTTAATTTGAATGCACCGTCGCGCTTCATTTTGTCTTAACGAGATTTGGTATTTTTTAGCTGCACGCTACCATATTTGCACTCTCATCGATGCAACAATCGTTACTTACATCTGGCATTATCGAATGGGACATCTCGACAGCCGTAAGCGCATAAAAATTGGTACATGCAGACAGACTTTGAACGGAGAGCACTTTTTATTATAGATTACCAGCAGCACAACACTCAAAAACGCACTACGTCTTATCTTAGCGCAGAAGTTGACCAGCTTGCCAATTGTGGATGATAAAGGAGTGCTTGTCGATGTCCTATGCAAGAAGGAAATGGTACGAGCAATCGCCGACTTCGCAAGCCGAGCCTCTTCCGAACTGTTCGAGAGTCTTTCCATGCAAACGGTCGGCGAAACAATTGAAGGCGACCAGAACAGAATAATCTTTTCCGCTAGTCGAATGCTCACCCCATCCGACACCGTTGCAAAAGCGTTACACTATTTCGGATCGAACGTCAGTCGTCAAAAGTGCCTCTACGTCGTCAACAATGCTGGGAAACTGCTCGGAAATGTGTCATTACTCGCTTACGCAAAGTTTCTTCTGCACGCAGATCGCGAACAAGTGACAAGTAGTGCTTGTGATTTGCATTAAGCGCATATCAGAATACAATAATGAGCACGTGTTTGTCTTAACCACCCACTAATGCTCGACGAACACTGAAGCGTTGTTGACATGCGATGAAGAAGCGCTTATGCCCAGGTGGTCGCAGTGAGTATCCGGCGGCGTGCGCCCCCGCAACTCATCCAGCTTTACCAAGCGCTACAGCAGGTAAACCAAACCGGAATAACACGTGGAAAGAGAAGAAGAAGAAGCTTTACCCGCACAAACGCGCAGGGTTCGTACAATCGCCGTCTCGGCCGGCATTGACGTCAAATATATGTTGACAAATACAAATGCCATTTGGCGCTTATCATCGTCGGCTTCGGGCGCCATCGACCACGCGGGTCCAGTCGACCGTCGCCGGAGACGAATCCGGCTCGTCGATCGGTGTCTGATAAGTGGACTGATAGCGTGTACAGACTCTCTATGATGTCAACGGTCCACGGGTTCAAGGTTTAATCGCGCGCAGAAGTGTGGGACAGATAATTGCAACTGGCACTGAACCCCTTGGAGTGAATGACGATTGCATAGGCGCAAGAGAAACATGGAGGAAACCATGATGGGGAGTGTAGTGGGGAATTAGTTGCTCGAGTGGACGTCAAAAGATTGGTGGGGAACAAATGGTGCTCGACGGAGACACGACGACCAGAGGACCAGTTGGTGGACAATCGAAATGCGCAGGACACGCGTCTCAGGTGTGACATTCGATTTGTGTGCAGACGCGCACTCGGTCCGACAAGCTGTTCCGTCGATTGGCAATCGCCAATTGTTCGCCGCTTAAGCCCAAGCACCCACGCCAGTACCGTGCTGCTGCTGTTTGCACTGCTTCTGCCCCCTTCGTGTTCATCGTCTTCAACAACGCCTTAGCCATCATCCCACGCGAAGTGCGCTCCGAGGCCCTGCTCATTGCGGACAATCTATGACAGACATCAAGGCGGTGGCCTGCGACTGAATCGGGCTTTCCGGTTTGGTAGTTGTTGACGCGGCGTCAAGTGTTCGAACAAGTCGCAGGCGATGATGATGATGATGATCGGATAACAGGTGTTATCATCATGGCCATCGTGCACACAATTACGACGATCGGGGTGCGGCCGGGGTGGATCAAGTCACGCTACGGTTGACTCATCATCGTTGACTTCGTTCCATTCGTGATTATCGCGGTGTTTTTGGCGCGACAAATGGCTGCGCCACGGCGATCTGAGAGCGGCGTTCGTCAAAACGGCACCCTTGCGCGCGACTCAACGACACCTGCCCATTACGGGTCGCCGTGGAATGCGCTCTGGCATCGACGGCGGCGGCGGCAAAACACGGCCAACGTTCGCATTTGTCATTGAGTCGATTGATTCGGACGATGCCTTGCCTGTGCGACCGGTCTTGCCACTTGCTTCGACGCCCGCCGAAATCTCACTTTACACAATTTGGCGCAACGCGGCGGGCCGTTCTATAGCGACAGCGGCGCGACGCATAGTTTAAACTTTTTAACCGATCGAGATACGGCCTGACGTTGTACACTGACGACGCCGACCACGCGTGCTCGGTCTTATATAGGTTCTATTCCTGGAGAGGAGGCGGGGACTGCGCGGATTGGTCGACGACGGGGCGCTCGACGAACGAGCAGGCGGCCGCTGCGGCGCGCAATCCAAACACTCATGCGGACCGTCGTGGCGCCCGCCGGTTGTTCGATTGTTCTTTTGTAAGCGAGCTTCACTTTTGCGACGTATGGCTGCAACTGCCGTCCAGATGCTTCCCAATATTCAGCAGAGCATGACCTCGTCCAGTCCCGTACCCGAACTCAACGAGGTAAGCAGTCCGCCGTCTGCCAATCGCGTCCACCAGGGGGCAACGGACGCTGATCTCGACAGTGACCGGTTACATGCCGACGACCCGTTGCGCACCTGCCAAATTAAGTGCGTAGGGCCCGTTTGGCGCGCTCGTCATTGTTCTACGTCGCCCGTCCTTCCTCGACAAACTCGCGCTCCCGCGACCATTACGCGTTGGCGCGCAATTAACGACCCGCAATTAGTCAATTACGATGAGCACCGTTTGACCTTGCACGCTCGTTGCTCTGTAATAATCGTCGTTCACAACAATATTTCCGCGCTTTTTCAGATCTGGCAGGACATTTCCGAGTTTCTCCAGAGCGAAAACTTCAGCATCGGAGTAGACGGCGTGCAGCGGAAAATGTTCAACCACGGCGCGTTCTCGCCATTGGAAACGCCGACATTCGCATCGATCAACCCTACGATCGGCTATGCTTCTGCCACTTCGATCACCGACGAACTTTCGGCACCGTCGTCGTTCGTCGAATCGATGGACCATTCGCCTGCAGATGCCGCACCGCCGCCGATCTCGCTTGGATTTCCTCCTCTGCCAATCAAAATGGAACCACCTATCAAAATGGAACCGCCGGCAACGCCGCCGCAGTTCTTCGAAACGCCGTCGCCGACCGATATGCCGAACATGCCGCCCTGTTCGCATATGATGCACGGATTGAGCATCGACGGCAGCGGACGGAACACACACTCACTCTCGCCGCCGTCCAGTCCCGATGAACGACGGCAGCTCGTCTCTATCAATTCGTTCTACCAGCACGGCCCTTACCGACCGTCCATGACGCCGCCCGAGTCACCCTTGACCGGCAACTTGTCCGAACTGTTGGCTGGTAGCGAGTTGGAAAACGGTGCCGGGCGTCGTCGCAAGACGAGCAGCTCGGAGTCGAGCGGGTCGGAGTCGCCGGAGCCGGGTCGACGACGACGGCAGTCGGTGGCGCCGGGCGCGACAAAGAAGATCTCAATTCACCACTGCACGCACCCGGGCTGTCCGAAGAAGTACTCGAAGAGCTCGCATTTGAAAGCGCACATGCGCACACACTCGGGAGAGAAGCCGTACTGCTGCAACTGGCCGGGCTGCGGCTGGAAGTTTGCGCGCAGCGACGAGCTCACGCGGCACTACCGCAAGCATACGGGCGATCGCCCCTTCCAATGCTCTCTATGCGACCGCGCTTTCTCCAGGTCCGACCACCTCAGTCTGCATATGAAGCGGCACAATGCTGTATAACTCTGCTTCTTCCATCATCTCTCTCTTTCTCTCTCTCTCTCTCTCTCTCTCTAGATTATTCTGTCTCCTTATGTGCAAATATAAGCAGTGTCATCATGTCGTGCACGCAACCTGTACATAGAGATTGGCAAGTGAGAAGACGTGTAGTGTGCGGTCGGTAGCAATTTTACTTGCAAACCATGATGTTACAGTTCCTTCCATTCACGGTTATCTGTGTTTCTGTGTACAGCCGTCTGCAGTGTGCGTGGTTTGCTCAACGATTTCAAATCGGCTTGATATCTGTTCGTGGGTAACTTATTCGTCGCGGCTCCGTGACTGTCCATTGCTGTTGTCGGCGCGCGCGATAGAGGCCAGCATTTGATTGATAGTGCGATGCCATTGTCGTTAAGCAGTTGGATTGTGCGAGTTGGTTGTGTTCAAAGATTATTCGCACGAGTGTCGTGAACGGGCGAGAACAGTGATGTTTTCAATAAAGTGAGCTGAAAGATCGTTGGTTCCGCATGCCGTATGCCACGACAAACAAGTGACTGATTGCGAGGAATGTCAGCAGCGTACATTCAACCGCAATCGCAGTCTCTGTCTACGTCGTCCGTCATCAACGTCGTGCATGCACCGACTGGTTTCGCCGACCTGTAGCCTCACACATCTCTCTCTCCAAGACGGCGACGTCCCAGCGATACGACGTTTACAAGCGCAAACAAGTGCTTATTTGCCGATTCGGTCGTTATCCGCTCGGTCGCGCTAACTGGGTCAGCGTGTCGTTCGATTCCGATCGTCGCCGATGGCATCATCTCAGGCATCATCTCAGTACGTGCGGCTCTTCTGCTATCGTTACAACGCGGCGAAGATAAGAGCTTCATCCTTTGGTCATTCACTAAGCAAAGAGCAGTCGACGCAAGGGACGATCGGCGCGTCATCTTCAAGTGTAAATCATCGACCGACGTCCGTGCAACTTCTGCAAACTAAGCACGGGTCGGAGGAGCACCGAGTTACGTCGTCCACCGTCACAGAAGTCGGAAAATTCAATACATACATGGCGTCGTTGTACAGTGAGTCACCACACAGACAAGTGCGAATGGAACGTAATCGTAAAAACAGCGAAATGTCGCTGCGTGTGTTTGAGTGGACAAATCGCATTATGCATGCGTGGGTCTCAGCTCTTATTGTCACTGTCCTCGGGCGCAGGCGGGGCGGCGAAACGCGGGAAAACGGGCAGCACTAGATTGCCGAACTGCGAGTTGGTCGCGATGTACGTGGTCGCCGACTGCTTCTCCAGACTCTGCAGCAGCTGGACGGCGCGCGGGTCGGCTCGAGTCGTCTGCACCTGCACTCCGTCGCTGCCTCCCGTCGGTTTCGACGCGCTGCAACATTGCCTATCAGCATGCTACGGTAGTTTGGCACTGTTTATCGCCACTACGGTCGCCAGCCCGCCAGAGCTTCTATAGTCGGCACACTTGCTCAGACAGCGCCACCTTTTATGTCTATCGCCTAACTATCGGTCGCAACTGTCCGCCAACGCAGACTTTGCCTTCCAAGGAGCAAATAACACGCTCGTACGACAAGCGATAACTGGGGAGCGCACGGGCTTCTATACAAATAAAAACGCAGTCTTACTTCAAACTGCGACAAATACCAGACACAGAGTGTCAATCTTTTGTCAACAACAATGTACATCCAGATAATTAAGACACGCGGAACACTAAAGAGTAAAGATTCCGGATCTAAGCAGCCGAATTACTTCCTAATTTTATGTTTATGGTCCCGCTCAAGGGAAGACTGCATTGCGCTGAGTAATTTTTTTCTTACCCAGAATTTTTCATCATCAGTTGACGTGTACGGTTCAGTTCTTCCAATAATTTACGGTTTTTATCTTCTGAAATAAAACAAGATTTATGATGGTGTCCGAGATGATAAAACGGGAAAAATAAACGAACGGACGTTATCGGGTTACGGTAGACATGCCTTACGGCGCACAATGTTTTAAAGGATGGTCTCATTTTTATTCGTAAACATGTTTGCGTATTCATTCATTGTTTTCTTGGTTCGTAACTGCCCCGAATCTCAATACACCATGAGTAGGACGTGCGTAGGAAGTTACGTTAATTGATGCCACGCGAAAATTTTTCCAAGGCAGTGCAGAGTTACTTGAACCGATGCGCATTGGCAAAAATATGTGTCAATGTCAAGGGTTCTTCACCAAAGCCTCGTCTTTTATGATTGCATCTGTGCGACATTCCAAACTGTTTCGTAATACGGATGGCGGCGGTGAGGGGGTGGGTGGTTCAACGAAAGTCTCGCGTCAGAGCCCCCGAGCAACAGCTAAATGCTCTAAAGAACAGCAACTAGAAGATGATACACAAAAGAGAGACTTTGTCAAGTCTTTTACTTCATTTTTAATTAATGTTCATCTGAAATAAAAGACCTCCAATTGTCGTGGACATGATGACCAAAACTACCGTACTGCAAGTGACCTGCTTATCATATTGCAAGAATAACTCAGACATTTTTGCCCGAGCTGTACATCGAAGCAATGCAAAACGACAAACGAATATAGTGATAATAAAACCATGCGACTGTACCTTGTTTCGTGGCCATATTAAAACAAGTGTGCAGACAGAGTGGAATGTACAATCGAGAAGACTTTGTGAAAGTAGGAAGTAGAGAAAAAAGGGAACGCGACGTATGCGATGCAGAGCGATTCGTAATTGGCGCGTGGAGAACAGTCCGGCTGAGCGCCAAGGGACTGTGTAAAACCATTTCCGAAAATGAGCATCACGCGCGTCCAATAGCTGTTCGAGGATCCAACGATACTCAATTTAGCGCTCACGATTGTTTGTTGGTACAAGAAGTTTTTGCGTTCTTTTCGCAGTTGGCCTGGCCTAAACCGGCTTTTTGCTTGTGAGCACTGCTTTTCTACGTGTGTGTGGTAATCGTTCTACAACATATTCCAAGTAAAGAAATCCATCGACCAGAGATCTGAAGAAGAAATCGTTGGTGTCTGAAGCGAGAAGAATTCTTGGAATCGGTCGAGATCGACCTCACACGGAGCAGTAGACTCCGTCATCTCAACAGAGAACAGATAATTATGAGCAGCGTTGGTGGCAGCCGTTTGAGGCTAAGAAAGTGCTAATCGCACAGAAAAGAGAGCCGCAGATCTCAAGTCTGAGAAGTCGTCGCGTCTAGCTACTTTGTTCATCATCAGTGATTTCAAAATGGTTGAATACGGGGTAAATGTGACCAACAAGTTCGGCTATCTGTCCGACGACGGTACGTCTCTTATCTATTCTTCATTTTGAATTTAAAAGGAAATTGCGCTATTTTTCAGAGGCGCAGGACCCGACCGAGCTCCTGCGCAAGGCAGAGCTGGCCGCCAAGAAGGAGGAAAAGACCCCCGGGCAGAAGAAGGCCGAGCGCAAAACCGCGCAGAAGGCCAAGAAGGACGCGCTGGTCGCCGCTGCTACCGCCGCCGCCGCCAAGGAGGCCGAGTCGAAGAAGCAGTTGCTTCAGAACCCCCCTACGAACAAAGGGCGTGAATGTACGTCTCGCTATCGATATCGAGACACGCCACTGATTGAATCGTCTTTCAGCGAACAAGGAGAATCGACCGGACGGAGAGTTCGGTGGACGCGGTCGTGGACGTGGCGGTCCCCCGCGAGGTGGCGGCCTGCGTGGCGGTCCGGGCCGTGGACGTGGCGGCAGCGAGGGTCACTCGAATCTGCCTCCTCGTCTCCAACAGTCGGGCGTCGCCGAGAAGAACGGCAGCCAGCCGGACACCAACAACGATTCGTTCGGCGATCGCTTCGGAGAAGCGCAACCCCGAGGCGGTGGTCGCGGTCGTGGCGGCTTCCCTCGAGGCGGTCCACGCGGTGCTCCTCGTGGTGGCGGCTTGTGAGTCCAGCCCTCCTCTTTTTTTGGCTTGCTTCCAATTCTATTTTTCTATGTCTTTCAGCCGTGGCGGACGTGGCGGCGTCGTCGGCGAGTTCGGTCAGCAACAAGTTGGCGGCGACAATTGGCAGCAGGAGAAGGACAAGCAGGACTCCATCGGCACGTTCGGCGATGAACTCGTCGAGAAGGACTTCGGTGGCAACAACAACCAAGTCGGCGGCGAACAGGAGGGCTTCGGTAAGCCGTCTTTCTTCTAATGATGATTAGTAGTAGGGCTGTAACGGGGATGGGAAATTCCCCGTCCCCGCGAGGATCCCCACCCCGTCCCCATCCCCGACTTTTGATTTTCCCCGTCCCCGTTACAGCCCTAATTAGTAGTTCGCCTAGAACAATAGTTGTTCTTGTGCACTTTAACTTGTCGAGAACGCGTCGCGTTTGCAGGAGGCGTTCGCGGCGGTCGCGGCGGCAGCTACCGTGGCAATAGCTTCAACCGCGGTCGCGGCGGCGTGGACCGTGAACGCGGCGGCGGAGTTCGCGGTGGATTCCGCGGCGGCCGTGGTCGTCAGTTCGACCGTCTGAGCGGCTCTGACAAGACGTAAGTGTGTTTGTTGCGGCACGTGTCGGTGTGTGTGCGCGTCTTCGCTGTTCTGTTTCGGCCTTCTTTGTGTTCTGAGACTTTCCGTCCGATTGACAACTCCTTACTTTTCCTTGGTATCAGCGTGACGATCCTTTTTTGCGTGCCCATTAACTGACTGTGCCGTTTTCAAGCACATACGGCCACGGGAACGCGTCGCACAGCGGGTAAGCGCAAAATTACCATTCTTGTTTTCCTTCTCCCACTCAGATTTGGTGTCTGATTGCTGCGTTTTGCTCTGTACTATTGCTGCTGCTATTATTCACTTGTTTTGTTCTGCTTTCAAATGATTTCGTTCCATTGACGCGTATATCACCCTATTATTCTTGGCATACTCTCAAATATTTGCTGATTCACCGGGCTTACGAAACCTTTCTGTCATTGTGTTATCAAATCGGTGTTTGCTAGTTGCTCAAATGGACGTTTACTCATCTAGGGTTGCCAGACTTCCTCCTTTGGATAAGAGACTTATCCTAAGCCTGAGCAAAAACATTCAAAGGGAAGGGGGGAGTAAGCTCTTTTCTCCATTTAGCTGAAACCCCAAAAAACGTCCTCTAGACAAAAAAATCTTCCTTGGGGCTCTTCGACATCTGGCAATCCTTTGATGATTTTGATAATCTATCTGGAACAATACAGTTGGGCCGTTTCGATAAGCGGTGCTGATTGCTTGCTGTTCGCCGCCATTGGTGCTTTAGTTTTCTTTGCTTGCTCACAAATCTGCTAGAAATGTACTTCACAAGCGATGTGTTTGGGCTAATTTGATAAGTTAAAAAAAAAAAATTGTTGGTTTTCAGTAGCGTCAAGCCAGCAGACAAGAAGGCCGGATTCGGCAAGGGCAACTGGGGCACCGAGCAGGACGAACTGACCGGCGAAACCGAACCGCTCAACACCACCGCTGATGATACCGCGCCCGTCGTCGAGTACGATCTCGTCCTCCGTTTCTTTTTCACTACTTACCGTCCCTCTCTTTTCAGGGTTGAAGAGAAGGAGAAGAAACCTCCGCGGGAGAAGACCGAGGAAGAACTGAAGGCCGAAGCGGAAGCCGAACAGGCGGCGCGCGAACTCACGCTCGACGAGTACAATGCTCGCAAGGTTAATTTTTGCCTTGTTTGCTGTGCACTGCGAATGATCACCGGAGTAAAATCTGAAATAGTTGAGCGATAACATGTTATTTTTGATGCTAGACACCTTTTGGCATTTATCTACTCCGTCTCTTTATAGCCGGCGGCAGTAAAACCAGTCGGGCACTTGAATAGATTTTGCGTAGTGAACAAATTTTTTGGCAGAATGTCAACTCGTGCGCTCGTTTATTCTGAAGCGATTATCGAAAAAGTAAAGTGGTCGCCAGGGGACTCTCCGACTGATCGCCGTGTTTTCTTTTATGCTTCCGATACTGACGAAAACCGAAGAGCCTAATTAGGCTCTTCACACAACTGAGTTTGAACCAAAAAACTCAGTAACCGTTTCGAGACCCCATCATGTACGGTACT
>JAQGCX010000645.1:0-14950 GCA_034700205.1 Plectus parietinus | reverse complement strand
CCGCAAAAAAATTGAATTTTTGAATTTTGCGCCAAAATTCTGACACGAAGTACCGTACCCGGCTGACCTTCCCCTCCCCCCGGTCGCCGGTCGGAGTGTAGCTGGCCTCGGACCAGCGTTACTGGTATGGTTGAAAATAAGGTAATTTACAGTAGCTACTGTTTCTTCAGTACTTATTAATTTTCAGTTTTACCCCTCTCCAACCTCATTCTTGCACAGTTCAAATGATAACATCCCACGGGGTTCAACTACGACTGTAATTTATTTCACAAGCGTTTTGTTCAATTAAAACCCGTAATTTGATCTGTTTCGCTTCATTTCTTTTCCTATTTTCGTGGCATTATTCACAAAAATTCGATATTAATCTCTAGCGCAAGACTAGCTTCCATTTTAATAATCAGACAATGACGAAGTAACCTTTTGGATCACTGATTATAGGATCATTAGTGATAGCGGATTACTTCTTTGTTTGAGGCGATTAAGTTTGATCAACGACGTCAATGCAAAATTAAAAATGCATATGGTATTGAAGTTCGGTGCAAAATCTGCTCCCCCTGGTCTCATCCCGGATTATACATGGGCCACATGGGCCACGTGGCCCAGAGCCCCCCGGCCTCCAGTCATTTAAGGGGCCCCCCGACCTCCAGCCATTTAAGGAGCCCCCGGCCTCCAGTCATTTAAGGGGCCACCTGGCCTCCAGTCATTTAAGAGACCCCCCGGCCTCCAGTCATTTAAGGGACCCCCCCAGCCTCACTCATCAACAAAAATTCCAAAATTATGTTGAAAATTTTGCATTCGGCTATACAAAAGTCCAAAAAATTTTCCGCGGCCGTTAAAAACATGAAAATTTTTCGCCTCCGCGTCGAAAAATGTCAAAAATTTTTGCTTGCGGCGCTCAAAATTTAAAAAAATTGCCTCCGGCGGTACGTTAGGGAGCCCTCATTAAATTTGTTGCCCAGGGCCCCCGTGCCCTAAATCCGGGCCTGGTCTCATTGAACATGGGCGTGGGGATATGGGCGGTATATACCCCCCCCCCCCAACCGGAATAAACGTGCCCATGTCTGGGTCTCATGCCCACCCAACCCCTAACCCCAACCCCAATTTTAATCGCAAATATTATCTCTCATTGCCAGAATTTCGGCTTTATCTCAAAACCACAATCAATTTCACCTTTCGACCCAGCAGATGGCCTTTTTGATTTCAATATACTTATTAACAATATATACCAATCATTCATAAAATGAAACACGGTTGAAAAAGTTTTTGTTAAAAGGAACGTTATATTTTCACATGGAATCGTTTGTCATCTTCCGTAGCTCAATTTGCATTGATACCTCAAAATTGAGGGAGGGGGAGATTTCGATAAGAGCTGAGATAAGGTAACCAAAAAAGTAAAAGTATTAAATTGACGACTAAATAATGAATCGATCGTTGAAATTTTCAGGATATTGGCGACACGATGGGGTACGAGTGGCGATGATGTGTTGGGTGCGTCGACTGTTGGCGAAAAGACGCCGACGAGCGTCGATCAATCAGATCGTGGCGGTGGAGGACTGCCATGGGGGAGGCGCCTGCTTCAGGGACGGCACCGAGTCGCATTTGCACAGTAATCCCACCGACCCTGCTCTCATAGGCAAACGATTAACACATGTACGAGCGCGCGGCGTCTACATTGCTGATTGGCGACCTGGTTCGTATGCTTACCTTCTTTACTTTTGAAGGAACAAATAGCCAGAAAGTTGAGATGCGTGGGTTGGTTGCCATCTGTGTTGTCTTGGTAAATAACTTTCTTAGTCGGTTAAGTACAAGTCCGTAAAATTCTTTGAAAATGTAATCGGTAATGTACAAAGACGGCAAAAATCTTTTACTTTTAAGTCGGTAAAGTAGTCGGTTGGAACAAAATTTCCAAAAAATTAAGTCGATAAAGTAAAAACCTTTATTTTCTAACCTTAGTCGGTAAAGTAAATAGTCGGAAAGTAAAGTTGGTAAAGTGCCCATGTTTGACAAAGGAGGCTAATTATGAACACTTCTAATACTCTATGTCTAATAATTAATGTTATATATTCAATCCTCTCTTTCAGGTCTGTCTTCATTGCTGGAGCAGTTGGCCAGTGCCGACCTGCGTCTGACGAAGATCACCTTACATCAGGCGGACATGAGCGGTGTGGGGCGCAACGACCTGCGCCTGTTGTTCGCCAATTACGCCAGCACGCTCACCACCATCAACTTGTGCAATCTGCGTGGCGGAGCGGGACGAGTTGTGACTGACGCTGTACTTGCCGCCGCCGGCGACCTCTCCAAGTTGTACGTCATGGCAGAAGAAGTACGTTCATAGTCAACCTTCTCACCTCTCATTCTTGTTACATATACAGTCGAAACCGGATAAGAGCACAAAATGCGTATCAATTGTTTGTGCACACATCAACATGAAAACTCACTACGCAGAACTGCGTAGCCTCTATGCGTGGTGGCGTGTGCTCAAATAATTGATACGCATTTTGTGCTCTTATCCGGTTTCGACTGTACATTGAAAATAATAGCCGCCCTGAAGGTACGAGGCCATCACTCCAATCTAACCATTTTTCTAAACGTTTAGAGAAAAAAGACGCTCCAACGCAGAGTGCACAGCCTTATTTTAGTGCTTAGAAACAGGCTTAGACTTAGAAATTATTTGCGCCTATACATAATCTTAGGAATATTTTACTACGGTATTTCTTTTGCCTCTGGTGTGCTTGAAGTGATGTCCCACCAAGGCTTGGAGTGATGTCCTAACACCGCCCTAAGTACCTCATTTGCTTTAGAATGGTGCTCTTTCCGCATTCAGCAGCACCTGGAATATAAGCGATTGAGCTACTTGATTAAATATGAATTTACAAACAAACCGAGCAGCAATAGCTTCTGGGTGATGAAGAGCTGTTTGCGACTCTCCAGCAGCTGTCTCTCAATGGTATTGTGCTGTATTCGTTGATAACGCAGTTCAGCACTCTCACAGAGCCCCATCTTCAGATGAAGGACACTACGATTCACGCTGTAGCGGGGGACACAATTCTCAACAATCACGTCGACTGAGTCTACTTGGTGTTTTACTTAATGACAGCCAGCATACTCGGAAATCAAAAGCGTTTCCAAGCATGACCAAGTTCTAAAATAAAT
Organism: Plectus parietinus; assembly: GCA_034700205.1. Lineage (NCBI taxonomy): Eukaryota > Metazoa > Nematoda > Chromadorea > Plectida > Plectidae > Plectus > Plectus parietinus. The sequence goes on along the minus strand of JAQGCX010000645.1, from coordinate 11,797 downwards.
TAATTGCCATGTATGGCTTAAGAATTTGTAAAATTGAACCTTGAGCCTCTCCCGGTTGCTCTTGTGCTATTCAAATACGCATTCAGTTATACAAAGTGATCAAAAGTGCCCCATTTTAATTCTCTATAAAAAGCCAGCATTGCAACCAATTTTGCTGAAATGTTGGCCAAACACACCAATTAAGATGTTGCAATCAGCAGTTGCGTCCATGATTCCCCGATTGCGATGAATGGGACCACCCAATTTTCTGGTACACCACGAAAAACCGGAAGATCGCATTTTTACGCAAACAATTGATAAGAGAGTTCAGAAAAACCGATCTTTCTGAATTTTTATACAACATTTAGAACCTATAAATGTGTCTTTAGCTAAAATTTTGTGCAGTTTGGTTGAGCGGTTGACAAGATATAAGCAAAAACAAAAGGTGGTACTTTTCTGAATTGCGGACATGGTAGACAGAAAATTGGGTGGTCCCATTCATCGCAATCGGGGGATCATGGACGCAGCTGCTGATTGCAACACTTTAATTGGTGTGTTTGGCCAACATTTCAACAAAAAATTTCAGACTGCACCGCGTTTTACTGCAAGAAATCACCAGAAACACAAATAAAGTCTTGTTTTAGTATCAGAATGGCTGATTCAGCACCATGTCAATGCACAGCTGTAATCTCTGAAATTTGTGATTATCTCACACATTTATACATTATTTCAATGTTGTTTGTTCAATTTGAGTGCATTTCATGCGGTAATTCTTGAGTTTTGGTGAAATTTTGAAATTTGGCTCGCGCCGAAAACGCGTGCAGTGCAGCAATGGTCGTGGGATTACGGTAGCATGGGACTTTCATGCTGGTATGTGGCCAACTCTGATCTGTCCCATCAGCATACCTGTAAGCAGGGGGGCTAGCTACATACAGCCCTCATCGCCGCCTAAGACCGCAAAATTTTTTGAATTTTGCGCCAAAATCCCGACCCGAAGTACCGTATTCCATTGTAAAACGATATCAAAATGGAATGGATTTAATTGAAAAACATAACGAATACACTGGAACCCCTCGGTTTTTGGTCGAAAATCACCGTAAATTTTACGACAGGGAATAATTTAGTACTTACCGTTTGAGACCATTGCAGTAAGAGGAGAGTTCCTTTGAGATTGCGACTAAAATAAGCATAAATCCTAACCGAACTACTTGTTCCAAATTTCAGCAAATTTGGTTGAATTGCTGGCTTTTTTATTGAGAATTAAAATGGGGGCACTTAATTTGATCATCCTGAAGAACAAACGATTTGACAATAAATGTACATAATACACAATAACTACTCACTCCTAAGAAAGTTGATAATCTGCACTGACTATTTTCACCTGTGCATTTGTACTGTGGTATCCACGCTTGTCTGAGGATTTTCATGAATTATTTTTATTTCCCACGGAAACGATAGCCAATCGAATGAATCGCACAAAATTGATCGCCGAAATCATAGCCCGCATTATCGGATATCAAAATGAATAGAAACGAGTTATTGACGATTTCATGCATTCCGAACTGTTCCATCAGAATGAGGACCAAACGAAGATGAAATAAAATTTAGGTTATATGGACAATATGTTTTGGCATGTTTGGCCCGCACGACGATAAATATTAGAACTGTCATCCCAACACCGAAATGCGCACAGATACTGTAAAAGAAACTCGGCGTCCAGACCGGGGCGTGGTTTACTAAGTATTACGGTACATAAATCGATACGCTATGTTTTGTGTTGCCTGATCAGGCCCGCACATATCTTTTGCGTTAGGTACCGTAGGTTTTTGCCAGTGATGTGTCACGGGCCGGGCCGGCCCTGGATTTTCGCCGAAAAAGAAGCCCGGTCCGGTCAATTTTTTAAGGCCCGGGCCGGCCCTGAACATCACTGGTTTTTGCCCGATCTGGTCGCCGAGTTTCCGACTGTACTCTGATCGGAGTTTCCGACTGACACAAACATGGAGCGAAAGCACAGAAGAAAGACGAGCGCAGATGGGAAAAGACAAGCACAAGCACGGTGAAACAGACCGACCCCTGTATTGCGCACAACAGAGACGAAAGCGAGCAAAACGACCAAGGCCATAGACAATCAAGCATATAATTTTCGTATTCTAATTGACTTCGTCGAAACCTGTGCTCCGAAAAATGACGCGAGAAGACAAGAAGAGAAAGGCTACTGGTGAACCACCGAAGAAACTGCGAAGGCAGGCAAGGACAGCATGGACAATAGAGCAATTGACGGGTGGTCAGGAGCGCGATTGAAGCATCGCTTCAGACTTCTTGTAGTCAGAGAAGAGCACACGAGCGCGGCGAAGAATGTGAGCGGCGTGGCGCTTCCTCGCCTGCTTGTCGAAGAAGATCGCCATCTCGTTGAAGTCCATGTGTCGCTTCATGATCAGGTCGCGGTGCTCCAGCATCAGCGTCAGACACACGAACATCAACAATGGATTGCCGTCGCCCAATTCGTCCGGGGGCGGCAACAGCGCCACTCCGTTCGACTCCACGTTCACTACATCCGAATCTGCAACAGCAACACGGTGTTAGATACAGCGAGTCAACGTCTCTGGGTCGAATACTGTTAGATACAGCGAGTCAACGTCTCCGGGTCCAATATAACCCCAAGGCGATCCCATCGTCATCACCCTTGTACTACAGCGCTCATAAGTACACGTACCGAGAAAAACTCGTTTCCCCACTATACTCATAATTTCTTTGACGGTAAAGAGTGTACTGTAGAAAGCACCGTAATACCAGAATTTTAGATGTGCAATAGTGACTAAATGTCGTTGTGGGACGTTTACTAGAAATGAATTTAAATCATACGAAGTAATGATACTCAATACAATAAATTCTGGATTTTGACAGCGCGCGACATTCAATTGAGGGGTGTTGGATCGATTTGCAGTTAACCGTTGGAAAAATTCTGACTATAGATGAGAACTGCTGCTGACTATTTACTTGTAAGTAGGAAGACAGCACTGCGGCACCAGCGAGAGCACATCCACCCCAACTGTTGAACGAATGGTCGGATCGTCCAGCGACGATCAAATGCCGACGGTAGTGCTCGATAGCTCGTGAGAAATCGCCCGTCTTGAAGCAGTAGTCGCCCATAAGGTAATACATCTCGCCCACAATCCACCGATCGCCCGCCGCCGAACCGCCGTCCAGCACCGGCCAATCATCGCCGAGTCGGCTCATGTTGCCGACGTAGCTGTCAAACTGAGCCAACAACGAATCTGAAATCATCAGTTGACTCCCCGCAATGAAAAAAACCGTTCATATTCGCACCTGGGCGGTCGGCATTAGGCACAAGTTTGCTGATCCGCTGAAGAAGCTGAACCGCGTCGGAACTTATGAGGTTGCTGATGACATCGTCGAATGCGGGTATCTCGTGCTTGTCGGGCAGGACAAACTCGAACACGGCGCCCGCATGCTTCCACGTCAACTCCAGTCCCGCACTCCTGTGTTCCAACAAGTGGCGCTTGCGCTTTGTAGGAAATCTCAAGATCAAGTGTCCCGTAAGAATTATTGCTCACTACTTACTTGTACAGACAGAAGAAGCATTGTTCGGCTTCATTCAGCATGTAGTCTTTGATCCCTTTGAACCGCGCGTCCTTGGCGCAGACGAGCTCGTGCACATGAGGGTGTTGCATCGTGGTGCGCAACTCCTCTACCAGGAACAACAGCAGCCGACCGCCCTCGGCCAAGCACTGACCTCGTTCGCCGAGCTTGGCGTGAGCAGTACGCAGAATCATCAACGAATCGGTGGCCAGAACAACTTTGCTATTGCCGACGGAACGATAGCGCTCAGACAGATTGTGCATGCGCAGGAGTTCTTTGTCGGCACGACTGGCGATAGCGTAGAGCACAATCCAAGGCGATACGATGCTCAGCGGGCACGGTCCGTTGCCCCAGTCCATTCGAAGCGCGATCAGCTTGATCAGACTGGAACCGAGCGATTGCAAGTCGCCGTCGTCGACGGCGGACGTCTTCGTCAAGTCTCCAAAGGTGCTAATCTCGTCGAGACTCTTGATGACTTGCGAAATTTGCTTCCAATGCATGAGCGAGTCGTGCGTCTCGGTCAGCAGATGAAGCAGTGCGGTCAGCGCCTTGGCGGCCCAATGCACGCAATCGCCGACTTTGCCTGTTTTGGCCAGAGAACGAACGAGCAGAACGCAGTTAATCGCCTGCGCTTCGAGTGGAGCAGTCGACCAGCCGCAATGCCACGTGTCCACCAGCAACGTTGCGACGCGTTCGAAGTGCTCTTGCTCAAACAACTGGCCGACCGATGCCAGCGTCGTCGCTTGTTCCAGACGTCGAAGACGGGCTTCGATCGCAGTTTCGCTCATCAGCTGCAGCGGCGCATTCGGCACGACGATTTGCTTGCCGACGCTCTCCTGCAAGAGCGATTGCGCGGCACCCAAATGCCAACATTGGTCTTCGGCCGTCACACCGCAAGCACTGGCGAGCAGGCAGTGCGCTCTGATCGCGTAGTCCACTCCGAACTCGGTCACAAATCGCGATAAATATGATACATGAGCCGACGCTTTGCGATTCCACACCGTCTCCGATCGGTCGCTAATAGTCAAGTAAAGCTCTGCTGCGGTCAAGTGCAGCCAGCCATTTTCGACAACGCCTTTCATATTCACTCCGCCATCAACGGCATCCAACGGCGACTTGAACTGAATATGCGGCCGCCATCGTTCATAGCAGTCGACGAATACGGATCGGAGGCCGTTGGAAAGACGATGAGTGAGGGTGACAGCCTGAAGGGCGAGTAAAAACCGTTTCAGGACATCGACCAGACTCGTATCGCGCGAGTCGAGCAGCAACTGCGCAATTCTCTGCAGCTCTTCGTCGGACGCTTCTTGCAGATCGTCAAACTTGGGCAACACATCTCCATCGGCAGCTTCGGCTTTCTCTTTTGCGGCCAGAACCGACTTGCTTGGCGTGCGTTGACCGTAGTGAGCGGTGAGACTCTTGGGCAGAAACGACTCGAGTAGGTCGGTCAGTGGAATGGGCTTGGCGGCGTTCAAGAAGTTGTCCTCGATGCTGAAACCGGGCACGAGACGCGACGACCGTCGCTTGTAAATTCCCGCCGCATCGCTCTCCGAATCGGACGCCGCCATCGGCGCAGCGCCGCGCATCGTCGACCGTCGATGGCGCTTCACGATCGCCGCCGCGGCCGACAACGGTTTCTGCATCTTCTTCTGCAACGCGCATTGCACATCACATATCGAACATCGGTTGGCGTACGCGATCGAGCGCTTCCACGTTAGTGACGAGCTCGTTGAGCAGCTCGGATATTTCTTGTTGGTCAACAACGCTATCCACAAGGGTATCAACCACGGTTCGAATAGCGATCGAGTCGTCGATAACCGAAGGACAGTTAGTCACCAGAGACATGTTGACGCTGAAGCAACAGTACGTTTTAGCAGTCTACTCGTTGACAAAATCAATTCAAAGAATCCTTACGAATCGCTGGCAGCCGAAATTTCCATTGAAGACTGCTGTTCGTCTGCAAAAAAAAATAAACAACGTAAAAACCGCTGTGGTCAACGACGTACCCATGCTGGATGGCTGAGAATCGATGGTAGAAATATCTATCGCAGAAACATCTTTCGTCGATCGTCTTTTCTGCTCTTCTTCGACCGCGCAAAACCATTCAGACAAATTGACATACCGCGTTGGGGCCTGAAATACCATAATTCCAAAAATTTGTATTCACTGGTTAAAGAAAGTGGATGATCATAATGAGATGCAGAAAAACTGCTGCGACAGGGAAATGTGAATCGGGCAAAGAAAATTGGTTGGAAAGTGGAGGACGCAAGTAACAATCAGTAATCACATACAATGCCACTGTCCTCCATTTCCTCGTACATTCTGCACAGCGATGCTCCAAACGAAGACCAACTGAAATTCAGAATTGTCATATCTCACAAAGATTTCGAAACTGACTCGAATCCAGACAAAACAGTTTCTGGCTTAAACGGAAGATTCGGTTTGCTCAACTCAAATGCCAGCTCTTGTTGTTGTCGATCCAGCAACGGCTGTAGCTTGGCAAATACCTGCAATATGAGCATAAGCGCTTATTTTAAGTGAAAACTGATTGCCACACTTACATTTTGTCGGTCATCATCAGTAATTGTTGGCGTTACTTCAAATTCCGGATCAGGAAACCAGGATTTGGTCTGCTCTCGAAGATACGGATTGCTGCTGACAATAGCTTCTTTCAAAACGAGACCGCGAATATAGCTGTCCTGGAGGGTAAACGCTTGCTTAATAAAACATAGACAGCCTGGAAAACCAAGGATAATCAATGAACAGCGCTGCAACGGGTGAGACGCATGAACTTACTGGAGTAATCAGCTGACAAGTATAAGACGCAGATCAGTTTGTCCAAACACTCGAAATTGTCCGCTTCCAATTTCAAACCCTGCAACAACAGAAGGCTATCTGCATCTGCATCTCGTTGCGACAACAAAAGGCTATCTGTACCTACCGTATTTTCAGAAATAGTGGCACCCCATACAGTTTCAATGTGTTTTATACAATGCAAAAGATCTTACATCGTTACTTATTCTGTAGTAGCTGACTTTTGCTCATAAAAAGCCAGAAAATATATGATTTGATGAGCATTTCGACAAAAAAATATTTAATTTTTTCCATTTTGGAGGGTTTGAAACAGTAGTGGTACAGTGCCATTATATCCGAAAATACAGTACATTTCGCTGCACGTACCTGTCGGAAAGCGAAATTTGCCAGGCCCAAATGATTCGCCTTGACACACTCTAAACCCAGCTGGTGCCATATGGAAACTGAGGAACGCTCAATCGTCAATGACTGCAAACGTTGAATACTGTTAAACAAATATAGAAAATGATGGCGTACATTGAGGAGATAGCCGATGGCGTTAAACGGTTGATCAGCATCAGAACAAATGCTCGCCAGGTTCTTGTTGACGGCGCAGAATAAACGACTCATTGCCGACAGATACGCCGGCGGATCGATCGACCAGTCGTAATCGTCGATGTCTCTCTGAATTGGTTAACGTCTGGGCAAATGTTACACGACCAAAGCGCACTGGATGGAATTTCTCAAGCAGAGGAGAGTGCAACAAATCGTCGAGCAACCGAAAGGCATCGTCCACATCTCCTTCCACCAACGACAACAGTGCAGTGCGAAATTGCTGCTGAGCTGCCGCTTCCTGCAAAACGATCGCTCATCCGTGCATTTTAACGGACAAAAGATGGACGTACAACGGCTTCTTCGGTCTGCACGTTTTCGTCGTCGTCGCTGTCCGCCGACGATTCGCCGTCCGAAGTGCTGCTGTCCGACGAGCTGGAGTCACTGCTTCGAGAGGACGCCTTCTTCTTCTTCTCCTTCTCCTTCTCCGTTTGCTCACTCCCGCTCGAGTCAGAGTCGGAAGAGTCGGAAGATTTAGAGTTGGACGACGACGACGACGACGACGCATCGCTTCCCGTTGAAGAAGCTGGTCGGCCGGGCAAGAAGTCGCTGTCGTCGCTGTCAGAGTCATCATCGGCAATGAGCGATCGTTCATCGGATCCCTTGGCTTCTGCCATCTTGCGCCTCTGCACATCTATTTACAGTGGTCAACAGCGCAATTGTTCAGAAAGTGTGCAACTGACACAGGACTCTTATGTATCCCTCGAGGCCTTGCTGATGTTCATGACACGCAGTATGAAAGCGAGATTTATTCTGAATTGCGTACACAAAGGCCACCACTAGTGCAGAGCAAACCAATATATAATAACTTGGTCTATCAAATAAGTTTATTCAATCACAAATTGCGTTCAATGTCTTCAGGATGAAAATATTCACCCAACAATCGATAAACGTGCGATGGAGCGATGCCAAACGTTTGCGGGATGTAAAGAGTGACCAACTCGGGAGGAACGTAGTCGAAGAGCGGACAGATTACGTCGGCGCCGTCAAAGGAACTGGCTGCAAGAAATCAACAGTTCAACCACATATGCGCCACTGTTACCTTGACTAAACGGCAGAACGCTGGAAGGCGACAGAAGTTTGCTGTATTGATCCTGATCATTTGCGGATAGAAACTTTGGCGTCAACTTGTAGAAAGCCGCACAAACGATAACCTGAATCGTAGCAAAAAGGGTAGAAGAAGAGAAAAAGAGTGACTTACGGGCACGGAATGTCTCTTGGCGGCCAAGCAGAGAGTGAGAGTACCGGCGGGCGCGACGAAGCCGCCGTCGGCCAACACGGCGCTCGCACCGATCACCACGCGCGTCACCTGCGGCATCGACGGCAGCACATCCGTGTCTTCTACGAGTCGCAACTCCACCCAACTGCATTTTTCGTCCGACTTGAGACTGTCGAGCAACACTCTTCCCTGCAAGTACTCGCTGATAACACGCTCCGTGGCTGCGACGTTTCACTGGCTCACATTGTGCGAAGGAGCATTCTCGCCCACCAATACGGAAAATCGCCGTTTCGTCGCAGCTACCTGTAACGCGCTAATTAGTTTTCGAAGACTATACGAAAAGCGAATCCACTCACCTTAAGAAAAGCGTCGACAGTCAGCGACTGACCGAATGTGAAAACGACGTCGCCGTCGACAATGTGATCGGACGCCTGCGAGGCAATATTGTCCCTAGAATTTTCCATTTCCTGCAGAAACTCGTTGATCGTCTCGATGGTCGCCTTGCGCAATTGTTTGGCGGCGATCTCTTTCTGGGCCACTTCGGGGGCCTTCCACAGCTTCTGAATGACAGCGATTATAGAAAGACAAAACGGTAGGAGCGGCGTACGTGCAAAGCGTCTACGGGATCGGCGGTCGTCACATCATCGGTGCCCAGAATAAGACGCGTCTGTTCTTCTCGGACCAGCTTGAGAATTCTCAGCACCATGTTGCCCACAACGAACTCGGTCGGCTCGGCTGCCGTCACTGCTCGGCCTTCCGTCGTCAACAAGGCGAGCAATTCGCTGATAACAAACAGAATAGAAAGAACCACCGGCAAGTATCTTACTCGTAGGTGTCGTACTTTCCATTCGCAACTAATTTCCTCATCAAATTAACCGTCGCTTGCGCAACATCGTACGATGTACCACGGATCTTTCTGAAACAAAGCGCATTGACGAAAACAAACAAAGCGGGGGAATATTTACGATTGGGCATGAAAAGTTGCTCATTGTAGAAGCGTGATATAAAAAATTGACGGCCAGAAACCAAAAAAGGAATCACTGTTTTCAAGAAGAAATTCAAGAAGGAATCACTGTTTTAGTAAAAAATCCCGACTCTCAAAAGCTTCGGGACAGCAGCAAATTGATGTGATTGTGCAAGGCAGAAGGTTTGGCGACCCCTTCAAAAAATAGTTAGCCAATTGAAAACACGTGGATTTAAAAGTAACCACAAAAACGACGAATTCGCTCATAACGTACCCTTGGCGCAAATCGACGATGAACTGGTCGCGAAGTTTGCCGATTTTCACAGCGGTGGAGATCACCTCAGAAGTTGGCACCACAGCAGATGTCGTCATTTCATTCACTCGCTTTGAAGAATATAGCACAATAATTGAAGTTCCAATGAAAACTGAGGAAAGAGTTTTTCAGCTTGTCCAAAGGGGGGTTAGAATTCTGCGATCAATAATTCGAGCAAGAAGTGGCTAAATTGGCTAAATGAACAATCTGAATCTCACCAAAAATTTCTCGAAAAAAAGCTTAGCCAAACTTAAAAGTTACCAATTTCAAAATACAGAAGTGATGCAAAGTTACGTTATGGAAGAATTATCCTGAACCAAGGAATGTTTTGGGACACAGTTTGTGCATATCATATTTCCCGCAATGACCGACAGACTTGCAGTTTGCTCGTTTCGTGATTATTCTTCCATCTACGGTAACAGTGCTGCAATCCGAGACTGTTGGACGTCGCGATAAAGTCTCATCTGTTTGTGTCAGATTTTGTTCCACCTGAAATAAGTAGTGCGACCAGTTACCGCCAACTCAGTCGAGAACTCTCCGGACGCAGTGGAAGACGACTTAGACGAAGATGGTTGAATTGAGCAGCGGAGGCTCTGGAGCCATTCAGCACAGTTTCGACAATTCCGTCTTCATTCTACCCGCCGTCATTATTGTTGTGATCGTCGGTCAGTGCATGTCCTTGTCTACTCTGCTAAATCAGTGTGCTTTCAGCGCTGGTTACTTACAAACTGGTGACATCGCTCAAGGAGAAGCAGAAGAAGCAGGAAGAGAAGAAGCGCATCAAGGACGCTAAGAAGAAAAAGTAAACGCCATCGCCGATCGTTCGAGGTTCCGCCCTTCGTCGATCATGTGCTATTCGTGCTGAGCGATCGTTATTGGTTTCGGTTCATTATGTTTGCTATTTATTGCTCTGTGATTGTTTTCCGTTGACACTGTATCCATAACGTTTGTGAAATCATTTATCAACAGGTTTTTGCTGATTTCTTATTATTGTGTCATGAATCTGCGGCGTTTGTCTGTTATTCTGCCGAACACAATGCGTTCCAGCTTCATTCACTGAGTTGCGCGCGTTGATGAACTCGTAAACTTGGGCAAACGTTGCGATTGCGATTGACTTAGTGGCAACAGCTGCAGCTCATCAGTGCTAATTTCCATCGTGGATCGTTCTGTGTACATAACGAACTATCTGGTGGTTGGCCGAAGGATTTTTCGTGTTGTGTGTACATTTAAAAGTCATTTTTAAAAATCTATTGAATAAAAAAGTACGTTCTTTGAAACAAAACCGTCCATGTACATACGATAGAATGGTCACTCGATACAGAATCGTTCGTTCAAGTTGGCGCCGTTTGAGTCCGGTTTTATGTAAATTTTTGGTTGCTTTGCTTGTTCATTAAAACAGTCGCAGTCGTCCGGTATCCGATTTAGTGAGCGAATTGCTCTAGTGAATGGCGGTCGATTGTATTGAACTGAGGCCGACTCGATTGCTGAAAGCAGGAAGTTGAAGAATTGAATTTGGAACAGGTGTTGAAACAGGAAAGAATGGTGGGACTCGGAGGAATTGGCCGTGGGTTAGTCTTATTTTTCGTTCTCTTTTTGTCGAATTCAATGCTGACGTTCAATTTTTGCTTTGTATGTGCGTAAACGACAAAAAAAATCGAAGTCAGTCTATTATAACGAATTTACTTGACTAAATTTGTTTTACATTTCTGTGAATCAATCGTCATGTTTTCTTATTAATATTATGAACATGTTGACGTTTTTTGTTTCAGCCAGGCGCTGGCTGCGTTGGTCAAGGCGAGAGAGGCGCCTGTTCCTGGCGGAGATCAGATGAGCCAAGTGGCCGCCAAACAAATAGAGATGATAGGCGGTTCGACTGTCCCTGGCACGGAAATCAACAACAACATACCGGCCGGCGTATTTGGAGGTGGTCACGAATTCGGAGGTACTGTTTAGGGTTGCCAGACCTACTGCTTGGAGCAGTAGTCTACTACTTTGAGGTCTTCTACTCTACTACTCTACAGTAGTCTACTACTCTACACCAAATCGCTCAAAATGCACCAATTACTCAAAATTTTCGCCTGCGGTGGGCCCAGGGCAGCCGATTTGCTCGTATAGGGGACCCCCCAACTATTTTGTAATCGGGTCACCAATGTCCATGATCGCCCCCTGTAGTGTTAAAAATCTGCGTTAAGAAATTGCATTAAAAAATTACCCTATTTAAAGTAAGTTAAGGGCTGGGCAGACTTCGCACGCTCGCAAAAACGCGTTTTTTTGCATACGGTCTGCCAGAATATATAATGCATTCTTGTCAATCACT
>JAQGCX010000644.1:0-14965 GCA_034700205.1 Plectus parietinus | reverse complement strand
CCGTACATGATGAGGTCTCGAAGCGATAACTGAGTTTGCCGTTCAAACTCAGTTGCTGTGAAGAGCCTAATTAGGTCGGTGACAGATTTGAATTTGACGTGACGCACAATCAGGGACGTTAAGGCCGGCCATGGTTTATCATATACCTGCGTCCTGTGACGATTCGGGGGACTCAAAATTTTGTTAGGATGTCGTGTTAGGATGCAAATGAATGATGAAGCATAGCCCGCCCTGACGTCCCTGATTGCGCGCCAAATCAAATTCAAATCTGTGACGGACCTAATTCGATTAGTCCAAAAATATTGACAGACGTTTACTGAGCAACTAAACTTAAAACCAGTTTCAAATGCCCACACAATACACGAAGACCAAAATTCGCTGGCAGAAAAAAAAGAATGAATATTACCTTCGAATCCGCGACCAAAGTCGTATTCGTAGAATTCGCTCTGTCGTCTACGCACCTGGGGCTGCTCCGACCCATACATGTCGTACCGCTGCCGCTTCTCAGTGTCCGACAAAACAGCATACGCATTGCCGAGCGCTGAAATAAAAAAGGTTTTCAGCAGTTCATAGAATGTGAGGCAGTGCGCACGAGACCTTCAGGATCAAGTTTCAGATTTTCAACATACATGCCCTTGGGATACGAGGTTGGGGGACTCACAAGTACTAGGGTCAAAAATTTGAGGGGGGTAGTCGTAAATTTGCATATGTAAATCGGGCAATTACGGTGTTTTTGGGCAGAAATTCAAAAAATTCAAATTTTTGCCTAAAAATACCGTAGTTTTCGGCTTTTGGTCGATTTTCGAGGGGGTCGCAAAACTCCGCCCACTTTGGGGGGGGATGCCCAGCCCCCGCCCCCAAGGACACCTATGGTTTTCAACAGTTAATAAAACGTGAGGTAGCGCGCAAGCGACCTTGAGGATCAGTCCATCGACCGCCTGAGCCTGATCGCAATCGGTTGCATTGAAAATGACACACTGAAACTGACCTTTAAAAGCCTCGGTCGAATGAGGGACACGGCACTTGTCTGGATGGAGTTGCAGGGCCAGCTTGCGGTACTCCTTTTTCAGCTGCGCTTCTGTGGCATCCTTCTTCACATTTAATATTTCGTAATAGTCTTTGCAATGACGTATTCTGAAACATTAATTCTCAGGCATTGATTTAACGTAGGTTTTTAGCAAGTGAGCAAGTCAATTTGTTGGATGTCAAGATGATATCACCAAATAACAAATATCGTATTTATTTTAATATAAGGACTAGTGCTTCCACGGGAAGGTTCGAGGACTTTGATTAGCCGTCATCATTAGCTATGTTTTGTGTAGGGAAAGTGCAGAATGATGGGTTCCAAAAAAGACATTTTCCAAACCCGTCATTCTTTCACTTTCGACACACAAAACATAGCAAACGATGGCAGCTAATCGAAGTCCTCGAACCTTTTCGTGGAAACACTTATAAGAACAGCCTCTAATATAAGGAGAGGGTGATCGAAATATATAAGGACTACGTAGTGCGTATCTCTAATATAAGGACAGTCTCTAATATAGGGACAGGATAGCGAGGGATCGAAATATATAAGGACATGTCCTTATACTCGAATAAATCCGATATAAGGGAATTATGTCGCAATATTGAGAATCGTAAGCAAAAAAATCAGGAACTAGACGTGAGCAATTTGGAACAGTAAATTAAAGACGCAGTGAGCAGTGAAGGCAGAACGGAAAACCGGCCGCTACCTCTGCACAATGTCGTATTCCTCCTGGGTGAAATCGACGCCGAGCTTGGGCGCGCCGACGGACTTGGTACGCGACCGACTCTTCCGCTTCTGCGCCGCTCCATTGGCGGTGGCAGTGGATGAGCTGCTCTGAGCGTGCTGTCCGTCGCTATCCTGCGTGAAGCTCGGTTGCGACTTCGTCGAATTGAACTTGGAACGCCGTGAGCGGAGGTTGGACGGGTCATTGTAATGGTCGAAGTGCGCGTAGTGCGTCGACCCGTTCATCGTCGGCTCCTCTCCCGACGCCCCACCATCTTCGCTCTTCCGTCCCATACCACCGCCGCCGTTCGCTCGCTTTAATAAATCTGAAACACATCATTTACAAATCAACAGCGATTATTTCACACACTTTGGGTTGCCAGATATTCTCCTTTGGAGAGGACAAAAATTAAGGCTGTGAAAAGAGTGGACGGGGAAACTAATTGGCTCCCATTATCTGCTATGTTTTGAAGGCAAAATGAGACGGAATGGCGGGATCTGTAAATTTTCTTTCTGAATCCCGCCATTCTGTCACATTTCCCCTTCAAAACATAGCAGATAATGGCAGGCAATTAGTTTCCCCGTCCACTCTTTTTACAGCCCTATGTTCTGCTCTAAAAGACGACGGGAATAGGGAGGAGACTTACGACGCACGTGTAGTAGTAATTGAGTCGGTCGATGGTGTCGTCGTCGTTGCGGGGCTTGATGGCGCTGAGGAACGAGCCGAGAAAGTTCATGTTGCAGCCTGTCGGGATGCTACTCGCCTTTGTTCTTGGACCGTGTTCCGAGCAGTTGCCAGCCGCCTGCCGTGCCGATTAGGACGGCCGACGAGGGTCTCGACAAACAGTGCGCGCTCTAACCGGAATATCTGAGCACGGTGGCGCTTCTGCTGTCGTCGGCTTACACGCCCGAGTGCTGGTCAAAACCCCGCGACCGAGCGCTACAGTGTCGCGCGCGTCTGCCACTCGACGCCGTCCTGCCAAGTCAACAACGCGTAGTCGAGACTGGGCGGTTCTTTCGAGATTTATCGAATCACACTTTCTCGGACAACAGACACAACTCGCCCAACCTTATCGCTCTCCGTCAGAGTCACTGGGCTCTTGTCCTTCGATGAGCAACGCTTTGGTCGTGGTCTTCTCTTTGTCGCCCACGTCGCTCGACCGTGACATTGCCTTGAGTCCGACGTGCAGCAAGATACCCGCCAAACAGAACACCAGACCAACCATGTTAATCATGCTGAAGCGATCCCCGTTGAAGCGATGCGCCAGCGCCAAGGTAATAATTTCCTGCAAATGCCACACATCCAATCACTCCTCTAAGCAAGGCAAAACGAAAAGTACCAACCTTTAGAATACCAAACACATTGAGCGTCAATCCCGAAGTATTAACAAGCAATAAATATTCTAAAAGGAACTGATGAGCAATTGAATGCGGCAAGTTGTGGTCTTGCTCTTACCTGCCAATTCCATAAAGAACGCTATCATCCCTCCACAAAATATCAACGTGAGTATTTGCAAAGGAGCAAATTGATGGTCGTAAGTCAGAATGGCGTCCGTCCATAACGAATCGCCTAAAGATGAAAGAATGAGCTACTGTAAGGGTATAAATTATTGGGA
The DNA here is from genome assembly GCA_034700205.1 of Plectus parietinus. Lineage (NCBI taxonomy): Eukaryota > Metazoa > Nematoda > Chromadorea > Plectida > Plectidae > Plectus > Plectus parietinus. The sequence goes on along the minus strand of JAQGCX010000644.1, from coordinate 11,599 downwards.
GGTATTAAATTTGGGATATTTGGGATATCGAAAAATATCCCAAATTTAGTACCACCCCATATGTTCATCTACATGGTAACAGCGTTCGTTACCATGGCAACAGCGTTCGTTACCATGGCAACAGCCAATGAAACCACCGTTACTATGGTACCGCCCTGTCACACCGTCAATTATCCAAAATTAAGTACCTCCCAATAGGTGGAAGTGAAAAATATCGCAAATTAAGTACCTCCCAAATTTTCTACCCTTACAGTAGCTCGTACGAACTGATCTCACCTTCGAAAACGAGCACAAGCGGAATGATGCAAGTGATCATCCACGGCTGCACATGGAATATCATGTCCACCGGATTGTGCAGCCCCAACTCATCGCGCTGCATCACTAACTGCGACACCGCCCAGCGCAGACCGCCACACAAAGCTGCGAACTCGACCAGCAGAAAGCCCGTCAGGTCGAACTGCTGCGATTGATACGTGAAGAGAAAAAGCCCCGTCGAAATGAGCAACACCACCGATAACAAAGACACGCGCTGAAAACAACTTGCTCTATTACAAGCGTTGCACAAAACAAAGGTAACAACAGACTAGTTTTTCCAAGGAGAGAAAGACGGCGAATACCAGAATGAAGACGATACTTGTGGACTTGGACATTGTGTAAAGGCTGACGGTGATATACTCGAGCGCCCAATTCGACAGACCGATATCGATCGAAGCGGCTATTCCAATCGGAGCCACACAGCGTAGGCAGTCGTTCCAAGGTAAAATCATCCGATCTCTTCCCTTCACCAGTCGATGACATTTTCTCAACAGAGCGGCGGCGGCAAACTTAATTATGTAGTGCATACAAACAACCAGCAACGGAAACTTATAACTCTGCAAAAGGGGTCCAATTGAATGAAGCAGGATAACGGATCACCGAGTACCTTGATGAACCATTTCTGATAAAAAGTCAGACCAACTGACATGGGATAGTAGAGAAGAACGAGTAAACCGATCTTTGCCAACTGGAAAGAGAGCATTCCCTGCTGCAGCCCATTTCGTTTCGTCGCAAGTCCATTGTGCAAAGAAAATGCTTTCTCTTTCATCGCGACGAGTTCGATGAGGCAATGCCGTTGTATTATAATTTTATTTTTCTGCTGCAAAGCGGTCCAGCACAAGATGCAGAATGTACAATTGACAACCTTTCATTGAAAGCAACATCTTATTCTTGATATTCACTTGCTTGATTGGGCAACTAGATCGCTTCCATCTTGGAAAAGTTCACTTCTAAATGGTTGCAAGAAGGGAGAACTGTTCCTTTTCTGAAGTTGAGAAGTGCCACTGAAACGTTCTGCATTAGTTACGTTGTGTTCATATAGTGCAAAATCGGCGATGGTTCTCGTCCTCATAAATGTTCGGTGCGCTCAGTCTCAGTGCCGGAATAAGAACAACACAACTAAGAACCATGTAAAAAAGACAACGGAAAGGCGGCGCAACGTTCGCTTCAGTTGACTTGGCACGCGGGCGATGACTGTTATGGTATCATTTATTCATAGTCCGACGCTTTGAACACAACACATAGAAAACCCCTGAATACGGATCGCTGTGTGAGACACCGCAAAATGATGCACAATATTCTTCTAAATATCACCAATAACTTATCCGACTTTAAAAAATCAAAAATATTACATTAAAAATAACAATTTTATTATTATTGAATAAAATTTGCTGCAAAAACTCTTTCTGATTGAAAGAAAAATCGGCAAACTGTCAAGCATGAATTTTTCTAACGCAGGGAATCAAGGCAATTTCATACTGTGCCTTCACACTGTTGTGCAATTTGTTGAAAAAGGGTTTAGGCCGATTGAAAAGTAGAAAGAAAAAGAAAGCGACTCACATTTGTGAAAGACTTGTTGCTTTTAGATTTGAACATAAGTGTGTCGAACTTCAGTAGTTCAGCCTTGAATACTCCGTGGAACTTGTGCCGTCGATATCAATCATGGCCGTTCGTTGTCAGTTCGAAGCGAGCAACGAAATTGGTGTATTTGCCAAGCTCACCAACACGTACTGTCTCGTCGGAATCGGTGGCTCAGAGAATTTCTACAGGTATTTTAAAAAATTAAATTACACCACTGAAATGCTCCAATAATTTCCGTTTCTGTGATCGTAATGCCTTATGGGCGCATGACACATCTTTTTGTGACTGCGAGAGACCGTTTGATCGATTGAATCAAGTGTTTTGTAGTGTGTTCGAAGGCGAACTTCTGGACGTCATTCCAGTTATCCACACTTCCATTGCTGGTTGTCGAATCGTTGGCAGAACTACTGTCGGTAAGTTAGCTACATTTTTTGAACTTTATAACTCTTTGACAGCAGCGACAAACTGCGTGAATCGCGTCGTATTCGTGTTCTTATTGTTGTTTTGTTATTTTGTTATTTATATAGCCTTTAACCTGCGCTTCGGTTTTTGTTTATACAGTCTACTGTTTATTTATTAATTCATTTGCACCGTACGAAGACAAAAAATTGCGAGAATACATCACATGTCACAAATATACAATACTTTCGAGGGTGACAGGAATGGAAGCAACCATTGCTGGTGTCTAATCCCATCCTTTGTTTAAACAGAAAACAATATACGTTTATGTCTTTGAATGAACCCACAGAGAGGTTGCCTATAAAGCGGCTAACCTTCAGATATGGGGGTTGGAAAACGATTTTGCCCCGTAGAGGCGAAATTTATTTTCAGGCTTACACTAGATATTTTTCGTTATTTGTGCATGTGGAGATTATAAAACCCGCACCAACCGTGAAAGACCTTTGATCTGATCTGCCCACCTCTGGGAGGCGCCCCGAGCCTCCGACCGGGTTAAAACCCTTACCGCAAACCAAACTTGTGCTCATGTCAGCCTCTCCATTCTGATCTGAGAAAACTGCATCGTGCTGTTTAGAAGACCGTTTCATTTTACTGACACGGGCGTTTAGTATGCATTGTATCTTCTTTAGGAAAACATGTGCGATTGCAAAAACCAAAATGGATGCAAAGTTTAGGTGCATTCGAGGCATATGAATTAATGCGCAGAAAAACTGACAAGCAAATCGACAGATGACAATCGCACTGATGTCATCAATTAGTCATCGCAGCAGGATGAAATTACTCAGGTGCACAATAAAAAGCGGACATAATCGACAAAACGGCATAAAATTTTTCTTTTGCAGATTTGTTTCACCGTGAGTCTGCTTCATTGAAATCCATTTCTCAACGCGTCTAAGTGACATGATCTAATAACGACATTGCGGCCAACCTCGAAAAAACATCAGCAAAACATTGTCGTCACAAAACGATTCAGTTGGATTGGAGTTTGTTGTTCACAATTGCCCTCTTGTTCACCTCTCTTGCAACCAGAACACTTCCCAATTTTGCAGAAGAAATGTATTGTCATCGGTCTCACAACTGACGCAAGTTTCGTCCATTGCGCTCCAAAAAAGGAAAAAGGTTGCGCGCAAAAAGTTAAGTGATGTAATGCAGAGTGAAAAGAAAGTGGAAATTGTTTTCAAATGCGGTCAAACGCGTTGACATAACGTGGTGTTCTGCAAGGAACGAATCTGGTTGGACAAGAGTGTTGACCCTAGTCTTCAAAGGTGTGCGGCAAACCTCAATGGTCGGTAATAGAAATGAAAACCAACAGCCACTTGTAGTCGCCGTCATTGCGGTCAAAAATCCCGTCAAATGCATTTAGAGAATGTGAAAAACCATGGACACGCATGGAATGTTGATGGCGCTGATGTAATGGAATGAAAAAGAAAGTGGACACTGCGCATTCCTCGCGCAATCGCGGTCAACCTCTCTGTTAGAAGAGAATGAGAAATTGCCTCATAGATAGATCAGTGCTGACAAAGGCGTGCCGTTTGCACAATGACGCCCCTCCTTGATCGGCAGTCGCTGCAACTGCACAACCAGATCAATTACTATTGCGCCGCGGGACGTTGACCACTTCCTCTGTGTGGACAAGTGCCTCAATGCGCTCGAAACTGGAACTTCAGGCACTTCTTCCAGATGGGCGCACGGGCGAGTAAATAAATTCAGTCACCAGTCATTAAATTTCAGTTGCGATTTTATGACGAACGCCATGATCGCTCTCTCTTCTCTTTTACGTTCCCATCCCTCTATCCTTATTTGTGGTGCCAGTTGTCTGTGCAATGACTGTGCAGGCAGGAGCCTCGGCACTGATTTCAAAGAAATGAATTTAATTTATTAGTTTAGATTCAAATTTTTAACTATTTTGCATCTAAAATAATGCGACTTAGTCCGGGGATAAAACCGTTTTCTGTATGCCATATGGATGCAGCATATATTTTATTGTGCAAGCTGCACTCGGGAATTGTTAGGCTCACCAATGCGCTTCATCACGTTTACCAGAAAACAAATCACTGCCCATAATACTAATCAAAAAGGTTTTTTGACCGAAACGATCTTCCTCTTTTTATTCAACCTAACTGTGAGTCCCGTCCGTCCGTTCCGTCATGCAGTTGTTTGCAAAAATTATGTGAGCGAAATGTGCACAAAAGTGTATGCGCTAATATGTGCGCAAAAATGCGCGATATAGTTGGTGAAAAAATTACATTTTCCTACTGTGCTTGTTTTAGATTCATAACTACGTATCAAGAGAGATGGCTCTGTTCGAGTTTTCCCCAATCCCATTGGTATTTCTTCTTCAACTGATCGCCTCGTCAGTACTCGGTCAGATTGATCCAAATGTCACCAGCGCGCCCAGCGATCCGAAAGTGAATGGCTGGACGAGCAAACAATATCCAGACCCGCGGATCGACTTCGCCAAATGCGGTAGTAACAGTCCTGGATTCTTGTGCGATCCGGACCGTCTGCTGACCGACGAAGAGAGAATCAGCCTCAAGCGACACATCGCAGATATCGAGTCGCAGTCGAAAAAGGTTGCACTCATTGTCCGACTCGCATTTAACTGGCAATTTAAAAGGTGTACTTCATTGGAAGGCGGACTGAACGGTGCGCCCTATTTGGCTCCTGCTTATAGGAATGCCAAAAAAGAAACAAATTGAGGTCCAACAGTAGGTTTTCCCCGCCCATCCACAAGATTTCTCTTACGTAAATCGACGCAATGATCGTGGGTCAGTCGGAATACCCGACTACAGCGGTTTTTTGATCGCCGAACATTTCAATGGGCTGCAATCATTTCCGCGCGACCGGCTGTCGTAACTAAACGTGTCAGGGAAAGTGAACAATCAGCGCAAAAAAGTGATTGGCATGCGTCCTGGCAAAACGACTCTCAGTAAAAAATACAAACACGAGGTCGGCAAACTGGATTTACGAAGTTCATTACATTCCAATAAAAAAACCTGCGTCCTACTTTTTATTCGAACAATTACAATGTCAGTACCAGTATTTTATGTTTGCTGTCGTTTTCAGGTGTTCAACAAATCTAAATTTTGCCCAACTGGAGCACCCGATGGTTTGCAATACTTCATCGTACTGATGAACAAAATTGACGGATCCGCTGTTGGACAAACTGAAACGAAAAAGTTTGCTGGAGAAATCAAGGCAAAGTACGACATTTTCAAAGATGTCAACACCTGCGATACCACCGTCGTCATTGTCAGCTCGAGGAAAGACGGACAGCTGTATACGGTAGCAGGGCGGGACGCCCAGCTTCCAGGTAATTTATGGACCGCTTTAAAAATTTCTTGTATTCTTTGTATTCTAAAATTTCTGTAAATACCAACTGCAATCTTCATAATTTACCTTATCTCACTGTTCGTTTTTATGAAACTGCCTTGTGTTTGCAACCTCATTTCTGATCCACGGAGTACGGGGTGTGTAAAAATGATAAGAGGCGCCCTGTAATGTACAGGGCGGGCCAACGAAAAGTGCAAATATTTGAATCGCTGTGCTTTCACTTATTTTCATCAGATCAAACTGAAATTTTACGCAAATTATTGTCAGATGCGTCATTTTTGCTCGATCTTTTTAGTACTTAGCACCATTGATAATAGTTTTGCATTTAACCAGTTGTAGGCAACCAATCAACTTGAAAATTTTATCACTTTTAAGTTTATGTCTTGGGCGTGTGTGTACCAAATTTCAGCTTGATCTGATAAGAAAAAGTGAAACTGCAGCGGTTCAAACAAAAATGTGCACTTTTGGTTGGCTCACCGTGTACAAGAAAAGCCCCTTAATGTATTATGAAAAGCGGCAATAAGAAAATGAAATAATTGTGACGATTTTTTAGGCGGAACCCTCGAAAACGCTTTCAGTCGCAATGTGGAACATTTCGCCAAGGGAAGGTTTGCAGCGGGATTAACAGAAATGACATCCGAACTTGCGGCAGCATACAGCCTCGCGCACAGCCTGGAAACAACCGAAGCGCCAAAGTTCGGTCAAGAAGCGAATTCGACCACAAACACAAACAGGTCCACCATCACTACCACCACCACCACCACCACTACCACCAGCAGTTTTGCAACCAGTGAAAACGCAGACCAAAAAGACAACAACGAAATCACCGATCTGACTTCGTTGTCAGAAAATGAAGCGAATGGTTCGTTGGGCGCTGCGCCAGAAAGCAAAACTTTGATCAATCCGACTCCGACGCCCACCGTTAATCTGACTGAAGTTGTAGGCACGTCCAGTCTCTCCCAGAACAGCACAAGAAACAATGCGTCGCTGGGAGTCGCAGAGTCGTCTGTGGATGTGGCCGTGGACGGCGGCCAAGTCGAAGATCAAAGGAAATTGCCGACTAACATTGAAAATGAAACTCTGCCGCCACTTCTGCCAATCGTGCCTGTTTCCGACTCTTCATTTTCTACAGGTTCGTTTTGATTGTTGTCTTGACAATGTTATGCTGACCCAGAGGGGCCCTGCATTTGCAACAATACGAACCCCGTTCCAAAACCGTAATTGTACATAATACACTGTGATCGTTTTCGAGCTCTTTCCTTTATGTACCTGTGTCTCAATATCTTCTTAGTAGTCTTTCTTTTTATCGGTTTTTTCAATCGTTTCTTCCGTCTTTCGAGTGTTTCGAGGCTTTATCGCTCTATCCCGTATTCGGGGCTAGATATTGCCAAGCACTATGCTGAATAAACAAACAAACAAACAATTAACATATGCAGATCAAAACCATCTGTTCCCCCAATAACCAAGATTAGACTCCCCCCGGGCGGGGGGCTCCTCAAGCAATAAAATATCCCACCTTTTGCTGTCCGTCCTGAATTTTGATGTATTTTTCCAGTGAATTTGGCCTTTAGTTTTAGACAACTCCAGAAACGTGTCCAGAATTGCTGCGTCACCAATTCTACTCGGCGAGAACGTGACGCTCTCACCGGAAAGCAAGGCGCTGTGGATGAACATTGTACAAATTGCGGCGCAGCGCTGCGGAACACAGCACGACTCCGATACTTTTATGCTCAATGTCCGAGCCATCGTTTCAGGTTTACAATTTTATTTCAGCATAAAATTACATATAGCATTACTGTCCTTTAACTAGGTAAAAGACTAGCTATTCTATCCAGTCTCTCCACTGGTTTGTTAGGTCTATTTTGTCATGCTTTTCATTTTTTTTGCACGGTGTGGGAGTAGTCTAGGTTGAGTACCCCCGCCACTAAAAAAGTATGAGTCAGCTCGATATTTATCTTTCAAATAATGAAGGGATAGCAAACTGCATTCGATTGGAGTGGGGCTAGCATAGTATTACATAGCATAGCACAAGAATTAGGACGAATGCCTCCGTCTCCTGAGAAAGTTACCCGCTGCAAAGTCGCGTCGAATATGCAAAATCAAATCCTTGTTTAACGTTTATCTTCAGTCTCCACTAATTTGTACTTGAAGCCTTGTGATTGTGATGAATCGATTTCCCATTCGTCTTCAATGCGAATATTTATTGCAGAAATTCGCGATCTTTCGGCGCGTTTGAATGGCGATGAACAGTACCAGAATATTCAGTCGATGGTGCTCAAGCTGAAAGATGATCCCGAGGGCGACACAAAAGCCTGGAATCTGGGTGGACGCGGATTTATCGAACCGTTGCGCATCGCAGAGGCAGCGAACGGAAACGGTCCTCAATTGTCAAAAGCCTGTTTGAACGACATTTTTGACTGAATATCGCCGAGTCCCGCTCTGTCCTCATAGTACTGTGCTTCAAATATATGCCCCTTCCAAATGAAGAGATATTATGCGTTCGAGAGATGTAAAGTATACTTGATCAACAGTAAAGCGATAATAAGGTTTGTGGTACCATCAATGAGGAAATGGTTCAGACGAAAAGTTATACAGTCACGATTCAGCGGAAACATAGAAAACACATTTTTAAAGGGCGTACACAGACATGAAATGGCGACATACACGGTACGTTGTAGTGTATTACGTACTCACTGGTCTTTCACATGTATACACGTTTTCTTGTATGTGTATGTGTATTTTCGAGTATACACATACACCTCCACGAAATTTGAAATTTCGTCTATACACGTAAACATGCACGAATCTCAGTTTTTTCGTGTATGTGTATGTATATCCAAGAAGTCAAAAACTCTTGCATTTCTTGAAGAAAAATATTAAAATTTTCATGTGCATAACATAAAATTAAAATTTTTGCCTGCGGCGCTCATGAAACGGGTATTTACCCGTGTATTAATTGTGAAAAATTATTGATTTTTTGACTTCAAATAGATCAAAAAATGCTAAAATTTTTTGCATTGTTTGATACACATACACGTACGCGTACACATACACATGCACGAAAATTTCTGTTTTGTGTAAACATGTGCAAGGCTGCTACTCACAGTGCATTTTTGTTGATGAGGTGGATTCGATCATAATGAACACACGAATCATAAGTTTTCAAACAGTACTCAGAGTTTGAGATACAAGTTAAATATCATATATTTCAGGCACAATGCAAAAATCGTCCATGTGATGAAATGTAGGTCGATGGTCACCAACTGTTCGTGAAGGGAGTATTCGTCTTTGGTCAGACATGCAGTCTTCGAATACGAGGGCCGCCTCCATTGAAACGAAGCTCGACGGTTCCGATGAGTTCTTTGGCCATGGCGAACCGCAGAACCAAGACCAGAACATGCAGAAACAAATAAAGATGGCTGCGAATACCACCATGATCACTGCCAAACAGAGAATCGGTAGGACGGCCATAAAATTGTCTGATGTGTAGATTGGACGCATCTTTAAACAAATGATCCGAATATGGCCTGCAAAGAACCACTTTCAAAAAAACTAACAGATTTTGAGAGCGGTAATACAGTTGTGGTGTGAAGGATGTTAAATAATTCGACAGCATGATACTGACTGACATGTGCTTACTCTGTCAACCACCAAGTTACTGTATTTATTTTAATGTAAGGACATCTTCTTATATTTTTCGCTTGATCCGTGAAGGCGCTGGCGGCTTGCCAAAAGATAAAATTATAAGGGGGGACCACAGTGTTTTTGGCTAGATCCCTGTCCTTATATTAGAGATTATTCTTATATTAGAATAAATACAGTATTATCCAAAATTTTAGAGCATTGATTTGAAGTCTACCGACAATTAACAGCTACAAGTGCAAGAAAAATTTCTTGCCAAGAATAACGGAACAGAAACTGCCTGGCACTACCACACGCATCACGCGCTAACAGTGCACTTATCCTTCGAAACAACAATTTATCAAATGGACTCAAATACTGTTTCGCACCATTAATGACTCATGCGGCAGTCGCTTGCCAACGCCGACAACAATTAACGATTGGTCGCAATTAGCGCGGAAATTGTACTCGCCTACGATGGATGGACATCCACTTCGCGTCGATTGAGGAATGACACTCGCCGATGCGTCAACGACGACCAATCGGTCACACGACGATTCCCGCTTCCTGTTCCTACCGACCATTAGCAACTCTGCCTTTATGGAACAATCAATGACCGCAGATCAAAACAACGCTAATCGCTATTTGGCGTGGTACCCCCCCTCACGAAAAAATAAACAAGCACTGGATACCACCAATAATGTTGAGAAAAGTGAAATTTCCCGCTACGTTTCGTGCAAAACAGTTTGCGCCTTGCTCACACCCCCCTCCCTCTGGGCTGGCACAACCCTCCCCCTTGCCCGGTTTAGTATTATACGTTAGCTGCAGTTCCATCGGCCCGGGCTAGGTGATTCGCCTTATCCGCTTCTGCCCCCTCAAAAGATAAAAAACGTAATATCATTGGCCGGGAAACGACCGTTGTTAAAGAAATCGATTGTCAGACGAGCGTCTAAATCCATCACACCCACATTTAGCAATAAAATTGCCTAACAAGTCCGTTCAGAATCCACGCACTCTGGAACAATGCACTCGCCCAGAATTGCGCCCACTTGCATTTGCGAAATGGATTTGCACGGAAGATTGGAATTATTAGGTCCGTGCGAAAGTAATTTCGTTTTTTTTTACTTTTTTTAAATTGACTTTGCTAACACCGATTGAGCTGAAATCTGTTTTATCAGTTGTATGAGTCATAGGGTTTTTTTGAAAATAAAACTGTAAAATTTGGTCATAGGGTTACTGAGATATGGCTCTGAAAAAACAACCCAACCAAAAGACTACTTTCAAAAGTCAAAAGTATGTTCCCGCATGGGTCCCACACTGAGAACTCGTTCTCGACCAAAAATTAACCGTTTTAGCTGAGCTTAAATGTCCCATATACCGTATACTCCGTATAGGTACTTTGTGCAAGTGCCATGTGAGTGACAGCAAATTTAACCACCGTATTGTAATCGTTTGTGTTAGACGTGAGAATCGATATATTTATTTGTTGGAACATATTTGTCAATACATAACCGACTGTTATTGAACGAACATTCGAAAATCAGCCGAAACAAAAATAAGTAAACATCCCGTATTATAAGAAATAGTAGCCCACGGTCCAGAGGGTTTGAAACAATAGTAGCCCATGGGCTACTATTTCTTAAAATATGGTATATTTATATAATGCATACCATACATGATGCTTACAAAACTGGAGAAAATTAGTTGGCAGCAGCTGTGTCGAACGATAATTTTAAAACAATGCTACTCACTTACACACTAAAACTCCCTGATTTTCAAAGGAGTAATAAACATTCAGTTGACATCAGTTATTGCACCATAGTGTAAGGGACAAACAAATTGCTTCAGCACCGAGGATCCTCAGGCTATCTCCGATCCAAGAACTTACCCGGTCCAACATTGCTTGTTTTCCCCAGATCGAATGAGATGGCGTATTTTCGACGTGGTATGGCCGTAAGCAAATAAAGAGTATTTGAAGCGCCTCTTGTCATACTAATCGCAAGATTTTGTGCGTTGTAAGATTGCAAGTATCGTTTGTGCATTTGACGTAATGATGTACGGAACAAGAAGATTTTGATGAGATTCGTTGACTGATTTCGTGATTGTGGTTCTGATCACGCAATGTTCGTCGAATGATTGTCAATTTTGTTTCCGTTCTGTGTGCACAAGAAAAAGCGAGGGCGCAAAGTAATGAGTAGGGCTGTAACGGGGACGGGGATTTCAAAAAGACGGGGACTGGGATGGAGAAAGTACGGGGATGGGGAAAAACCAAAAGCCGGGGATGGGGACG
>JAQGCX010000643.1:0-14980 GCA_034700205.1 Plectus parietinus | reverse complement strand
TGGTGGGATAGCGCTCGCGAATGTGCCATGTCGTTCAGCTCCGGCGATACAGTCGAACCCGATTCTTTTTGCCCCTTTCAATCTGCAATGTTGATTGAGGTAACGTTTTTTATAAGATGTAGTTTGAACAACGGCCGTTCTGCAACAATATTTGGTCTCGCTCACGTTGTCGATTAGACACCGACATAGAAATCATCGCTTGATGTTTATTCAGTCAAAGTCGACAATCAGTGCCACAAATGGTGGAAGGAAGAGTCAGGGGAATCGAGGGATCACTTTTCGTCGGTCGACACAGCCATGTGGACGGCGCGACGAGGGGCGGTGCTGGTGCTGCCGTCGACGGGCTGGGCGCGCATCTCGTAGGGCGTGTTAGCGAGCCAGGCGCTGGCGACGATGTCGGCGAACTGAGCTCTGCGGACGGGGTCGGGGTGCAGAATGATGTAGACGAGCAGCTTGACGTCGTGACTGATGAGACGGTCGATAGAGCGTGGGAAGGTGACGCGGTGCTGCAACTGCTTTTCCATCATGTGACGCGTGTTGCGCTCGTCGTAGGGCATCAGTCCGGTGACCATGATGTAGAGCACAATGCCGGCCGACCAGATGTCGCAGCCGACGCCGCTGTAGGGTTTGGCCCCAAGAATCTCAGGCGCCACGTAGGCGCGCGACCCGCAGAACGTCTGCGACACGTCCGCCGCCCGCATCCGACGCGCAAAGCCGAAGTCGCCCAGCTTGACGTTGTCGTGCTTGTCGAGGAACACGTTTTCGCACTTAACGTCCCGGTGCGCAATCTCATGCGTGCGCAAGTACTGCAAAAAACAGAGGCTCTGAGTCAATGGTCAAGAGGGATACCTCGAGGGCCTCGATGAGCTGCCGGAAGATGGGTCGGGCGTCGGTCTCGGGGACGCGCTTGAGCAGCTTGATCCGCTGCAGCAGGTCGCCGTGCTCGGCGTACTCCTCGACCAGGCAGACAATGTTGCCGGTGTCGACCACCTGGTGCACGCGGATGATGTTTGGATGTTGCAGCTGCTGGACGATGAGCAGCTCGCGCGGCAGAAAGCGGCGCACGAAGTCGGTGCCCGTGCGGCGGTCGATGATCTTGACGGCGACGGACGCGCGCAGGCGCTGCGACCAGGCGCGCTTAACGTTCGAGTACGATCCGCGGCCGATGACGTCGCGCAGCTCGACGCCCTCGCGCCCCAGCAGCTCCGTCATGTTCAGCGTCGCCACACTCGGCATCGCCATCGGTAGCAGCTCCTCGCGCGATTCTCGGCTTTGTCTCGTCGACCGATTGCCCGCCATCCTGCACTCCCGCTCGCTACAACCAACTGCTCGCTACCGGCCAATGTAGCAAAATGAAACAAGGTCGACATCTACCGTCGGGTTGGAACATGATCATTTTTCACTTCACTGCGACACGAAGCGGTCAACTGGACACAAGAGATGGCGCAGCAGCACAGTGGTGAACCGAAGCGCCGCGCCATTGATGACATCAGGGTGACGGTGAAGGTGACCGAAATCGACCAAGAAATGAGCGAGCTGGCGCAGGAGGTCGCCAAGGAGGTGCGCTTCCTCTCGACCGAAGCGGGCTGATTTGTGTGCTTGCAGACGCTGTGCTCGACGGCGGCGAAGGAGAAGGACGTGGCGGCGGCGATCAAGAAGAAGTTGGACGACACGTACGGCCCCACGTGGCACTGCATCGTCGGCAGGAACTTCGGCTCGTACGTCACGCACGAGACCAACCGCTTCCTTTACTTCTTCATCGAGAACATGGCCGTGCTCCTGTTCAAGTCCGCCTAGTCCCTCCCTGCTCTCTTTCGATCACAACACACCATCTGCTGGCTCATTCTCAATCATGCAATAGTATCGTTTGCCGTCTTGTGTCGACGGTTTGTGGACGGATTGTTCGAAAAACTGGTTCGTCCGGTCACTTGAAATAAATCTTCACAGTGCTTTTTATGATTATTCCCTTGACCCTGAGCAGTTCTGGTCTGATCGGTATGCAACTGACGCGGAAGAGCAGACACCTAAGCAGTCAAAGTTTTAATCAGTGGAAAAAGATAGGGTCCTTAGGGAGATTAGTGTGAAGCACCAAACGTCATGCAACTGTCATTCAAATTGCCGCATTTTCTTTCCAGGACCCATCATGACTTTCAAGATCAAGCGACAGAGACGGCAGAGTTGAATTTTGCCTGCAATCGTCGGTCGGTGATCGATCGGGGGTGGATTTTGCTTTACTTTTTAGCAGAGGACAAATTAAGTTGACGAACTGAGAATTCCGATCGCGTTGAGTTAATGAGATGTGCTTCATGTTCGTGTCTTTTTGCTGAAAAGAGTTGGCAGGCTGTCTACCGTTTTTGTATGCATTCTTTGATGTTGCATAGCTATACGGTACGGAGGTGATAAAAACTGTCAGCAGCGGAAGAACGCTGATTAGTTTTTAGTTGTTGCAGTCAAGCTTGCGATTGCCGAAGTTCAAGCGACGGTGCTTTGTTGTTCCAAAATCAAGTCTGAATGTTGACCTACTTATAAATATTTTTAACCTTATGATTTGTTGGTTTGTTCGTATGCAAGCGCGGTGTTCGATTGACAAGGATGTTGTTTTTTCGTCACCTTCAGTTATTTTTCAGCTCAACTCTCTGCGGTGTGTATTTGTTGCTGAAGCCGGTTTTTGCGACCGCCGAGCGGAATTAACAAACTGCGCACATCTGCTGCACTCGACGATGAAACTTGTGCTGCGTTGCTGAGCGCACTGTAACTGCTCTGCTCTTCTTGGCGACCATCTGCACGCAACCCTTTCTACCCCGGTGAAACGAGCAAAAGGTGCGTGCTTCCAAAATCGGACGTTTGATAATGCATTTTGTATTGAATTATTGCGCTCTCTGCTAGAATAATTTCCCTTTGTGTTGGCCAGACGCAATATTTCACTATACGCTTGCTCATAATGCATAATGTGGTGCGCAAATGTAGGTAACCGCGTTGAAATATGGTGGATATCCGAAGAAGTGCATTTTGAAACGAGGCCAAGGTTGTTAAATTCGGCAGGGCAAGTGTTCTGAGTGGGAATTGCGATGGTGGCCGATACGGTTATCAGAGGGCGAATCTCAATGCGGCGCTGTATCTTTGCTGCCGGCGAACACGCGCGAAACGGGTCAGGCGGGCTGCTGATGATCAGTGTGCGACGCCGCGCAGCAAACGCGGTCAATTTATCTGGTCGCTCTGAGTCATCGACGCATGTCGACGGCGGATAGCGAAGAGGCGGCCGTGGTAGCGTCGGCGCTCGATTGACCGCAACCAAGTCGGCGCACAGCTGCGTAAATGAGTTTTTTTGTGCTATGCTGAGTCGACCGCGGCGGCGTTCGTCGACGCACTGTGCCCGAGGCGCTGCTGGTGGCTGTGCTGCCTCGGCTGGCAGCTGATGGTTGTCGTTTCCCATTGCGTCGTTGGTCGGATGTCGACTGCGGATCAATTCCGTCTCTCTGGTTGGTTGGACGGGTTGGCTGACGACGGCTCGTCGCAGTCGGGACCATTCATCGGCTGGTCAGCGGACGTTGCTGACGGCCGCGCCACGTGTAGTACTGGGTGTCGGTCATTGCCACACTCGTACGGGTCTGGGCGTAATTGCGTTCTCCCTCGTCGGACGAGACGGCGCCGCCGTTTGCTCCGCGCAGGGTGTAGTCGTTCTTCTTGTGGCGTCGCCGGGCGGCGTTGAGCGTTTTTGATAATCGGCGCAGCTGCGGCGCCCGTCACAACCCGCGGCGGACGGACGCTTTTTCCTCTCTTTGTCCTCTCCGGCCGCGAGCACTACTCATCCACCCCGCTCGCCCCTTCCCCGTCTCTATTCCACGATGGTACCGTTCTCCATTCGTTTCCTTGCTGCACGTTACATCGTTCGTACATTGATTCTACGCTAACGTAACATCGTCGGTACATTGATTCTACGCCAACGTAACATGTTAAGGGCGCATGGTTCCTAAGCTTGTTAGCTGGCATAGCGGGTTAAGGTCGGGACGGTAGCTTAGGCTAGCATGTACACTGCTAACTAAGCCTAAGCAGAAAACAAGCTGAAACACCCGCGTAACATGTTACATTGGCGAAGTATGAAAGTACGGCATCGTCAAGGACGATTGCAGATGGCGGCTGTTCGCTGCAATTCCGCGCGTTCTTAGGCAGTAACTTTACGTTTGCGAGTGGCGCGCAATTTAGAGAGAGAGCGAAAGTTTTATTTGACGTTTTAGTGTGTTGTGACTGGTGGCGGGGCGTGGTGGGTGGTGGTGCGTGTGCGCGCCACTGACTGAAACAATTCGTAATTTGCAGACAAGGACGAGCCCGGGCATGACTGAAGTTTGTCGTGCGCCCGAAATGTCGTTCAACGGCTCCACGGCCGACGATGACGGCCGGACCGAGGAAGAGGACTCGTTCGTTTCCGACGGCGAAACGCCCCGCAGCCCGCGCTGCGAAGCTTACGTGATGACCGGCGAAAAGATGTTACTGCTCAACCCCAAGATCTCGCCCAGCTATGCAAAAGTACGCGCCACCACTTGACTTCACCAGTCTAGCTCGTATTCCTGTTTACCCACCACTTCTATGAACTGTGAACATTTCCCGTCCAGCGTCTACCTCAAGTTTACTAATGTTCAAGTTGAAAGAGTTGTTTGTGTCTGTGCAACTATTGCAACAGACTGGGTGTCTGGCTTTCGTCTGTATTCAATGCCTTTTGAGTTAATGGCGATTGAAAGCAAAAACGCAGAGAGCTGCAATGATGAATGTTTATTCAGTGTCGTATAGTGGTTGGAAAGCGATCAAAAGAACGACTGGGCGTGATTGCCGATGCGGCGGTCACGTGCATTTTCCCACGTTTCCTTTGCGCGCTGTTCGGTGCGCAATTATTTATGCGACTGTTGGTTGGCCCACGCACATTCCTGTCTATCGTCAATCTTATGCGGTGTGTGAATGATGGGCGAGTCAAGTTGCGGTCCGCCGAACGACACTCTTCAAATCTCCATCGATCGCTCAAATGTCAACGCACACGTTTTGCAGGCGCGACAGGATCAGCTGCCGCCGTCGACCGTGATCGAACTGAGCGAAAGTCCGCGTCGTCGCGGTCCGTTCGACGATTTCCCGTCGATGCACCACAAGATCGCCTCGTCGGGCGCAAGACGGCGCTATCAGCTGGAGTCATCGGTGCCGTCGTCGCAAAGCGCGCACATGCTGAACGGGGAGGAGAACGCGACGACGATGAGGGAGAACACGGAGGACGAGGAGCACGGACATTCATCGGTGACGGTGCACGCGTTGGGCAGGAACGGCGCGTCCGCCAGCACCATCCAGAGTGTCACGTCCGCGCGTCTCTTGTCCAGTCCTACCACGCCGAGCAGCCCGCGGCTGATCGCGAAAAGCGAGCCGGCCAGTCCAGCCAAGTACGCTGCGTCCTCTTCCACCTCTGCCGACCCTTGTCCCGGTTCGCCCGACAGTTCGGCGCCGTCGACGCCCTTCAAGGAGAGACTAAGACAAATGGAGAATGGCACGCATTCCGCGCGGTCGTCGACCATGTCGGAGCAATCCGCCGAAGCCGCGAAACGACTCGCCCAGCGGCTTTTCCGACTCGAAGGCTTCAAGAAGTCTGATATCGCCTCGCATCTCGCCAGAAAGTACGTTCTGCTCATGGGGTTTAGAAATACTATTAATATACAATTTCTTGTATCGGGCATTTATTATGGACAATGTAGAGAAATTTGCTGGGCTAATCATTCTTTTATACCATTCGTGTGGAAGTCATTTCTTTAGCTCTTTAAGATTGGCAATTAATTCTTTTCAAGACTTATCGTTAACCTTGGCCGATAAAGAATGGCGCGTTATTTTGATTTGTAAAATGCAATTCATTTTGATTGCTGTAGTGTGACCTATTTGTAAGCGAGCGACATGTCCAAAAAAAACACGTGGGGCCACGACGACCAAATGTATTGTACGAGAGGCATTGTGATGACAATAATGGTGCGCAGGACGAGAGCGACAGTCTGTGCCATGTCGTAGGCAATCGTATGGGCGGCATCGGTGTGAAACGATAATGTATGGCGAGTTTGCGAGATGTACTTGGCTGGTGGTTGGCGGATTTGGCCATTGTCCTCGGGCGGCGACGGACGGAGGAAGGAAGGAAGTGGGTAGTCAATAAATGTGGACGACTGGACGGACTCGGGGAGGTCGCGAGTGGCCGTCGAGTGGCGACTCGTATTTGACCGTCGGATGACGGCATGTTGCGTGCACTGTCTGACGAGCATTAGTCCCTTCGCCCGGTGCGTCGAAATGTTCTCCGCCTCCCTTGCGCACGCCATCCGATCGTACGATAACTTTATTTTTTGATCATATTACCGTATTTATTCTAATAGAAGCCCCGTCTCTAATATAAGCCCCCCCTGGCCGAACCTCGGTCAGCAAATGCAGACCAGGTCGAAAAAGGACATGTTTTATGATACATGCGCTTTTATTAAAACTGTATTTCCCCATTTTGTTGCGTTCAACGCTCTGTTGTTCAAGTTTCTGTTGAAAACGATAAGAATTTGTCTTATATTTGCACTAAAAATCACCAAAAATGATCGATTTTGCATGAAATTTTTTGATATTCGTTGATCGAAAAAATAGAAGCCCCGTATCTAATAGACGCCCCGTCTCTAATAGAAGCCCCCCTTAGAAAGCAATCGAAAAATAGAAGCCCCGGGGCTTATATTAGAATAAATACGGTAAGTCTTTATTTCAGTGCTGCAATTTTTTGATCTAACTGATTCTCGGCTATTTTCAGCAATGAATTTGGTGCCAAAGTCGCGCACGAGTATTTGCAAATGTTCAATTTTGCACAACAACGCCTCGACGCCGCCATGCGCACATTTCTCTCGCATTTTTGCCTGACTGGAGAAAGTTCTGAGCGCGAACGGGTGCTCATTCATTTCTCCCGTCGTTATCTTCAGTGCAATCCCGGCGTCTTTAATAGCGAAGGTTTGTTGCATTTTTGTCTACCTCTTTAGCCAGAATTTTTCTAACGGTTAACCGGAAATCGATCGAACACCCTTCAATTCAATGTCCCGCGCTGTGAAAATCCAGAATTTATTGTATTGAGTATCATTTCTTCGTACGATTTCAATCCATTTCTAGTAAACGTCCCACAACGACATTTAGTCACTATTGCACATCACACATCTTAAAATCTAAAATTCTGCTTTCTACAGTACGCTCTTTACCGTGAAAGAAATTATGAGTGTAGAATTGTTGCAAGTGTTTTTTTTTCAGATGAAGTTCACACGCTGACCTGTGCGTTACTTCTGCTCAATACGGATTTACATGGACAGGTGGGCTTTTGGCACATCGATCAGTTGGTTGCGCAACTTTCAAATAAAATATTCAGAACATCCGCAAGAAAATGTCGACACGAGAGTTTATCGACAACTTGTCGAATACGGGCTTCACTTACAAGCGGGATCTTCTCAAGGGACTCTACGGTGCCATCAAAAATTCGCCCATCGAATGGGCAAGGTTGGTGCATATGCTTCTATTCACGATGGATTTGCATATTTTAACGCAGCACATAGAGAATTTGCGCTGCACGAATCTGTGTAATTTACAAAACCAGTAACGAATAGAGACATTTTTCACTCTAGTTGTGATATTTCCCTCAGATCTGCTCGCATTGGTCCTTCAATTACTGTTAGCGAAGTAATTTTTTAGCTTACGACTCAAGTATTGACAAATATATTTGGGCGGATGAAGGCAACAATAAGCCTTTGGGTGGTTTGGTTCTCCTATTGGATTGTTTGTAATTTTCAGAGATTCGCCGGAGTTGGATGTAGAAGGTGACGGTGGGCGATCAAACGGGCAAACGAAGACGTTGACGACGCCATCTGTAGGCAGCAGAGGAGGTGCGCAATTGCTGCAAGTGCCCGATCCCGACAGCCAGGTTGAGTACAAGAACGGATGGGTCATGCGCAAATGCGTCTACGATAGCGACGGAAAAAGAAGTTCGTTTCTTGTTGGTTACCGATTATGTCATCCACCCGGTGCCGGGTTTTCTCGTAAATACGCCCCCCCCTCTCCTCTTGAACTTTGCACGCTAATTTGTGGCTAATTAACGCGTTTAATGAAAAAGATAATTAGCGGGGATAAAAGATAACATAAGAAAGATAATAAAAAAAGATTAATAATTATTTTTTACCATGTTAATTAGCCACTAATTTGCGTGCAAAGTGCGAGAGGAGGGGGCGTATTTACGGTTTTTACATGTTTTTTGAACCATGAACTTGTTGCTGTATTTTTTTGTTCAGTCACTCTCTTCAGTCAATTAGGCTCTTCGTTTTTGTCATGCATTCTTGATGAGACCGGCTTAAATATGGGACTGATGACGTCATGCTCACGGTTACGCCGGTCTCACCAAGAATGCGTAACAAAAGCGAAGAGCCTAATTAGCCCTGTAGTTTTGATCCAGAAAGAGTGGCAGTGAATGAGGCAAGGGAAACTGTATGAGCGATGAGGCAAGTACGGTATTCACAAGCCAGTCGACTTTTTCTGTCCCTTGTGTGTGTCTCGTGTTTTAATTAGTTTGAAAACTGGAGCCTGTGAGTGAAACCTATGTTTGCAGCGCCATTGGGTCGCCGTGGTTGGAAGATGTTCTACGCGACTCTGAAAGGAATGGTGCTATACTTACACAAGGACGAGCGGGGGTTCAAGAACGGTCAGTACCAGACGTTTGCCAACGCCATCCTCATCCACCACTCGTTGGCGCAACGGCCGAACGACTACGCCAAGAAGCAGCACGTGTTCCGACTGAGAACGGCGAATCTGGGCGAATTCCTCTTTCAAACCAGGTGCGTCGCTTCTTTCCGAACTTGATAAATGTATACTTGTAATTCATACGAGAGTTAACTCGATTTTTAAGTCGCACAGTACATCTAAAACGTTTGCCACCAAAATCGTTGTGGGATAAATTACAGGAAATGAATTTTAACATATAAATGAATGTTACTCAATGAGTAAAATGTTGTTTGTCTCATAAACATCATTCCTTCTGTTTGAATGATCTCAATTTGTGGTTAACTGGTAGAAATGACGAGTATAGTCTGCCAGTGAAATTTGTTGGTGGTTTTGTTTTGTTTCAATTTGCGGACGGCCGGTCCCTCGTGAAGGCTTAATGCGGGTAGCTTGGAGGGGCGCTGTCGTCATTTTTCCTGGCGGCAGGCGCAAATACGCCGTTAGTGCGCGCGTATCGGTGCGTCGAAGTGAGATAGGGCGCGTGCCGAAGCTGCTGCGGGAGGCGGTTGATGACTGGGTGCAGTTGTTGCCATCGCTTTTTCTGCGTCCGAAAGTATTGTGTTTCCGTGCTGCGGTTTCTCTCTTATCAACTGCGCCGTTCGTGTCTGTCATTTGCCCGCTTGACTGACTCAGCCTAACGGTGAAAGAAACCGTCGAAATCCAGGGTTGTGACTCACGCTCGTCAATCAATGACTGACGGCAGTGACTGCTATGCAAAAATGCTAACCTACGTCACGTCCCACAGTTTTTATAATGACATTAAGCAGACGAACAGTTTGAACGAACAAACAACGTCGCTCATCACCAACATCGGCCTGTTCATCATCCCCCTCTTCATCATCCCCCTCTTCCAAATCTTTCACTATGCCTACATTTTGACCATTTCCTCTATAAAACGTGCAAATCGCGAATAAGTATTCGTTAATTTATATGGTCGGGGCGCACAAATTGCGTCGGAAGTTTTTTTCCTGTCGGTCTTGTGATCGATTTGCAAGAACGCCGGCATGCAGACTCTGTGGGCGACCATGGAACGGGCCGCCGGCAATTGCATCGCGTTCTATTTACTGCTGCCGTTGTCGTGTTGTTGTCTCTCGTGTTTGTCGCTCGTTAGCAGCGTCCGGGGGCTTTCATTGGTCGCGGCTGCCGCTGACAGTGACGTCACCTGGCGATGACGGGGTTTTTTGTTGCAGCGACCCACAGGAAGTGCAGTCGTGGATGGACGCCATCAACTTCGTCGCGGCCGCTTTCTCGTCGCCGGCGCTGCCCGCCCCCGTGAGCTCGAAGGGCGCTGCATTTCACAAACCTCTGCTTCCTTCCGCGCCCACTCGGTTCTCGATGGTTAGTCATCCGCACATGTGCAAACCATCACAGATGCACCTATTTACAGCCCGAACAAGCCACCGAGCACGAACGGAAATCGCTCGAGATCGCGGAGTTGTTGGAGCGACTCCGCTGCGACGCTCCCCCACTGAAGGCGAAAGGCAAACCCGTGCAGGAGTACTTCTTCAAGGAACGTTTCCTCGAACAGGAGGTGCGCACGAGCATGCGTAATCATCATCTGCGCCCCGGCTTTCCCTCATTCCTTTTAACACTCTGCACCGATGACCGTGTCGCCTACGTACGGAAACAATTTTCCGCACGAGTCATCGCCGTGACATTTATTCGTCAATTGTGGGCAATTTTTGATCGGCTGACAGGCGTAGAAATTGTCTTCTCGGGAAAAAAACAAAACAGCAGTGCAAATCGCCTTTTCTTGGTCTTGGTCGGATATCCGGGGTTTTTGCTGGTGATAGAATGTCCAAGTCGTCCACTTTTGGCGATTTAATTAGGCTCTTCACACAACTGAGTTTGAACGTCAAACTCAGTAGTGAACGTCAAACTTTGATATTGGGCGCTTTCGTACCTAGTTGGTACCTAGTGCTATGGGCGTTATGACTCATCCAAAACGCCCATAGCACCAAAGCACTAGGTACCAACTAGGTACCAAAGCGCCCAATATCAAAGTACCGTACATGAGTTATGTCTCGAAGCTACTACTGAATTTGGCGTTGAAACTCAATTGTGTGAAGAGCCTAATTGGACAGTAATTAGCAAGACACAATGAGGAGAGTTGCAGAAGGATCGGTACTGGACATACGCGACGCTACTTCGGGTGAAGCTGCACTCAATGACGCCGTCGATGTCGGCGATGATGGATAGCGTAGACGAGAGCGAGGCGCCGCCGGACCCGCAGAATAGGGACGGGACGGTGTCGCGAGCGCACAGCCAGGACCGGACGAGCTATCGGGAGGCGATCGGCTGGTCGAGCTCGGCCGAGTCCGACTAGGACTGACGGTCCCTCGCGGTCCCTGACGGTGTCGATGGCAGTTGGGGCGTCGTCGACTGGGCAGTATCGTCTAATCGGCTTGCGTCGTCTATCGCCCCCGTCGTCCTCTCCAGCTGCCGTCGCGTCTATGTGGCATTTAATCTGATGGCGACGATATGAGGTTGCCATCTTTTTTCTACCCCAATTTCCGCTGTTCAAATTGCTGCAAACGTCCGTCCCGTTTTCTACGCCGGTATTCTCCAGTTGCGAAGAGTATTGTGTTGCCCGAGCATTGCACTCAGCACTATTTATTTCCAACCGTATTACTTCTAAGTTGATACGTGTTTATTGTCGATCGATACCAATTGGTCCTTGGTCAGCCAAGCTGTGTTTTTTCTCCTGTACAAAGTGTTTGTTCGTTCGGTTCTGTTGACAATTCACCACCATTCTTGCAGGGCATTGATTCATTCATTCTCCTTTCTGTGTGTTATTGTTCCTACCCTCTTCCTACCTTGAGCGCCATCCTTCCTTGGGGACGCGCTCTTCTAGGACGCATGTATGGATTTTTTCCACTGTTGCTATCTGGTGCATGGTTGATTTGTTTGTTTGGTTTTAACTCGCGCTATCCTTTCCTTATTATTGTTGACGCTGCCGCTGACACATTGACGGTCGTCGCCCCCAGCCGCCCTGTTCGCTTCCGTCTAGTCCACCCAGGTGTTTCTATCCTGTTTGCGTGAAAATCTCGGAATTGTATATGAGGGTCTAACAAGAGGCATAAAGTCTTTTCTGATTGAAAAAAACACAGTAATTGTACGCCGTATCGGAGAACAAAGCAGAGCACCATAAACGAAAAGGAGAAGAGAAGATGGATGCATTGGAGAGCTACACCCATCAGTCACACCTTGTCTTCAAACTCTTGAGCGACCACCGAATGAGTCGGTGAGAGACTCGGGCTAATGATGGCGCCGTTCGCCGGCGCACACAGCCTATGAGTCAAGTTGGTATCGTCCACCGGCTCCATCGGTGGCGCACAGCTCTTCGGACCCCGCATCGAGATCGCCGAGAACGAGTAGTTGTAGGTGGAGTGGAATTGCGACGAGTACTGCGCCGGGCAGTGACAGCACGTCCGGCAAGGACGGAACAGAGTCGCGAACGCCACACGGAAATTCTCGTTCTGCAAGTGCATCACAATAATATATTTGTATCGTTTTTCTAAACAGTTTCACACACTCACCAACACTCCATAGAGCACTGGATTCAGACACGCACTCATCATTCCCACCAGATGGCAATAGATGTACTTGTATTGTGAGAATTCGAAGAAGCCCAGCACGTTGAGCGTGTTGTACAGATTGACCGGTAGCCAGCAGACCGCGTAGACGATCACCAATCCGGTGAGGAGCAGCAGCGCCTTGCGGTTCTTGTTGGTCATCGCCTGGCGACGCTGCACATCCAGGGTGCGGCTGGCCGCGCCCGTCCGCAGTCGTCTACGAATTCGCGTGCCGATGTGGCAATAACTCAATGCCAACGCCGCCAGCGGCATCAGATATTGAAAGCCGAGTACAGTCAGTGTGTATGTCTTGCGCGAGAACGGTAAGTGACTCCACGAGTTCTCCACGCAAATCTGCGGCTTCTGTCGCTCACACAGCATCAGACGCCGCTCTATCTCCGGCTGGCTCCACAGCCAGAATGACACGTCCTCCGCCGATACCGCGAAGAAGTAGGGCGCCGCCACGCACAGCGACAGAATCCACACCACGGCGTACACGGCCAATGGAGCGGCGGCGGGCTGAAAGCCCCATTTGGTCGGGAAGAGCATGAGAAGAAAGCGGTCCATGGCGATGGCGACGAGCGTGAGACAGGACACGAAGGTGTTGACGGCTTGAACGCAGGCGACGAGCTGGCACGTGAAATCGCCGAACGGCCAGAAGAGATTGAGCGTCAAGTACAACGTCGCGGGCGCCGTCACAGTGCACATGAGCAGGTCGGACACGGCCAGGTTGACAATAAAGTAGTTGCGGAGATTGCGGAGGTGCGGCAGACGCAACACCGACGAGATGACGAACAAGTTGGCCAAACTGCCGAACGTGCACACGAGCGCGTAGAAGGCGATCATCTGATTCGTCGTCCCCGCCCCTTTGTGCTTCCAGTACAAACTGTTCTGGACTTCGATGGTTTCGTCCAAGTGGAGGCAGTAGGGATCGTCGGGTCCGGTGACGTTGATCATGGCGAGGGAATACAAGTTGGCGGTGCGGTTGACAGCCATGGCCGAAGCCGAAGCCGAAGCGGTGTTGTCAGCGAAGGCGACGAATGGCGGTGCGCATCGACTTGCGCCGGAAGACGGGCGGACGGACCAAGGTTGGCGCGGCTCGGTCTAATTTGCGTCGGCCGTCAACGCTTGCTGCTCGAGGCTATACGGACGAGGCCTGGGTGACGGTGGCGGTATGGATTGGCACCACTAACGAGGGATACTTGGGGAATAGCAACACTGTCAGTCGAGCAGTGAACACCGGTGTCACCTCGACGATAGCGCGCAAAAAGCCGACGTGTCGGCCCGGGCGGTCGGCGATGGATGCGCCGCTGAGGGGATCGCGAGCGAGACGGATGCTACTGGGCGGCGCCTGGAATAACACGCGCCACGGGCGACCACCACCGCATCGCCACTTCCCGCACGAACACGACCTCCAGCTACTCGCCTGCAGTCGTTTGTCTCGCCAATCCGACGACTCCGCAAAATCAATAGTCTTTCCTTGTCTTTTGCTCCGTCTATAACTGGTTGCTGCACGCATTGCGCCAATTACCACCCGAGGCGGCGACGTTCACTGAACTGGACACTTACAGCATTCGCTAATTTGTTCAATCGTTCAACCACCATTCAATGGACAAACTCGCAGTTCAACAAAGCAATGTACCTTTGAATCAAAGCGAGATTGAAATAGCACGAGAAGTTGCAAAGAAATTGACAGACGGAGATAATGCCAATTGATCGAGCAAACACGAACAGCCGTCGGAATCAAGACAAGCACGCCAAATGCATTTGCATTGCGTAGGCGAGTAAAAAACAATTACCGACAAGAGCGAAATCGAACAAATATGAATGGCAATGGCCGCTCGTGATAATATGAGTCTCGGTCGCCACGAAGTCGAAGCGCAATACAGGAATCTCAGTGCGAATGTGCTCAATACGATTGTCTGAAGTCACCAACCAACAACATGGTCCAACAAGACCGAAACAATCAAAGAAACAGTCAACAAAAGAGTGAACGAGAGACAAATACAAGTGGTCTGAAATGGATCAATCGCATTCTTCACACACCGTCGTATTTTTCATCATGAAAACCACTTTGGATGATCAATGTCGATATTGTCGTATTCATCGAAATCTAGTAAAGGCGCTTGTCGTACCTGCAAAAAACACAGCGTGATTCCATATGAACGCGACGATGAACAATTCATTATTACTCCCACACGTTCATCAACAGCCGACTATTAAATGGACGCATGACGACCCACCAAGCAATTAAGTGCTCAATCAAGTGCACGGCTGTTTTTTAGTTACTACAGGGTGGTCCAACAAAAACTACCCCCTTTTGTTATCAGCTATAACTAAAAAACCGCTTGACTGTTTTCAATGAAATTTGGTATATATATACTTCCATATATAGTGCATGTTCAATTAAAATTTCAGCCTGAACCGATTCTTTATTCGCGAGTTATTAAACACCACGCCAAATTGGTCAGAAATGCAAAAGTACAAGCTAAACAGACATCAGATTTTGCGAAATCACCTTCAGTTGCGTGATAATTCCAAATAATCGTTTTTAACTCTTTGGAGTAAACCATTAAAGTATTTCCGCTTTTATACAAGCTTCACCGTCGTGCAAA
>JAQGCX010000642.1:0-14980 GCA_034700205.1 Plectus parietinus | reverse complement strand
AACGTGAATTAACCAAATAGTGCGTTCTGGTTTGACAAAATCTGGTGAAAAATTTGTTAAGTCGATTTCGACGACTAATTTGTCGATTTTATAGTTTGAAGCCGGGTGAGCGATCTCATAAATTGCTTTGTTCAGTTCGCCGACGGTCAAATGCCCTGATTCATCCAATAAATTGATTAATTCTTTTTCTTCTTGCGATTAACATACCCCCAAGGACCTCCATACCTCCGGTCAAAGCTGGTTGGGAGGTATGGTCAAAAATTTTGGGATTTTGGTGACTTTTTTTTTAAAAAAAAGGTCGCCAGGGGGAGGGAGAGGTTTTCCCAAGCGTGTTTCTCAGGAACAAATTTTTTTTTGGGAATTTTGGGGGGTATATCCCCCCCAGCCGGGGGTCGCTATCCCCCCCCAACGGAAAAAACGTGCCCATGTCTGGTTAGGGCACTCAGCCGATATACATATCAGACCCGAAGGCCTATCATTACATACTTGAGTAATGTATCTATTTGGCTATATTCGATGCCATTGCAAATTTTTCGTTTGCTAGAACAGAGTGTCTCCGTAGAAGTTGCAAAATGCTAACAGTCCTCCTTTGAATTCCGTAACTGCTTTGAGGTTCTTCCTTCTCGAACTACGGTAATTGATCATGATGGTATGAGATAGTCAATAACAGCGCTTGTGACGCAGAATATACCATTTCCACTTTAATAAGGACACTTTCCAAACCATTAAGGACACTTTCCAAAGTCAGGTTGACGACTTGGAGCCGTTGCACGACTAAATGTTAAAAATATTGATGATGAAATAAATTACGATGCGTTTTGAAAATACTTGTTCCGCAATTGATCATTGCAAACTGTCATTGCAAACTAGACAAAAGAACAACATTATTCAAACATGTATTATCAAGACAAAATGTTCAACACTACTTTGTTTGCCTTTTCTTCAAGCGAAAAAGAGCACTTTCTTTCCGCTCTTCTTTTGTCAAGCATTCTCGCAAATAAATTGTTTCGAAACCCTTCTCCTCCTTTAGACAATTAGCAACACTTCGAGGTTCTTGGGGATATACCTCCACCATGTCCCCCAGGTCCACATCTGCACTCTTCTTCTTCTTGTCCAGAGCTGTTTTTGTCCCACAAGGTCAGCTTTTCGGGTTTTTCGCTTCCACTTCTCGCGATCGGCTGTGTCGTGCATCTGCACTACTGCACTACTGCATCTTTTCAATAGAAAATTAAAATCATATTCGAATACAGTAAATTGGATAATATTTTCAGGAATAAGTATGGCACGAAGTTTCGCAAACGAAAGTAAGCGTTAGGAATAAAAGAGAAAGGTTCACCTTCTGACATCAGTATCAAATATTCAAGAAGTAAATTTTAAGATTTTAATATTTCTTCGGCGGAGCTCCTTTGTTTTTGGAACTGCACGCAAAAAAATTCTAAACTCGATACCGTCACATGTCTTAAACATGTGGTTCCTAAAAAGTTCGCGATTTCTCATTATTGCTTCAAAATTAGATTTAATAAGCATTGTCCATTTGATGGGCCTGGTGGATAGACCAATTTGTTTCTCGTCAATGTATTCGAAGTGAAACTTTTCACCAATGTTCGTGTAACCAATATGAGACATAGTGGAAATATTCAAAAGTTCTTCATAAAATCTGTTTTTCTCATCATCATTAAATTGAAACTCAGGTGCGTTGAAAATCATTATCTCGAACTTTTGTGCTCGCTGTTTTGGTCGCTGTTCAAGCTGACGGAGATCGATAGTTTTCAAAATGAGCTTGCAATTTTGAAAAGCAAATAGCGCCCTAAGTTTCATTTCTGAAGGTTTCATTGATCGTTCAATTGTGAACATGGAATATTCCGATTTGCTAGCGAATGAATCAATTTTAGTTTCCAGTTTTGCCCATCTCGCACAGCACATATGGAGCGTAATTTTAACCGTTCGAGAAGTCTTCTTCACCATGCGTAACCAAAATTCTAAGATGTTCAGAAACAAGTTTTCATGCCATTGTCCTCCACATCTTCAAAAGTAACAGTGTCTGATTACAAGAGAATATTCACTATCGGTTCAGTCAGACATGGACACCAGTTTGTACTATAGAGGGGTGGTACCGGAATTTTCAACTCGGTTTCGGTATCGGCGCTTTAGGACATTTCATCGCCGCTATTTCATCGCCGCTATTTCATCGCGGTGCATTTCATCGCGGCGCCAAAAAATGAAGGCAGACCATTTGAATTTCAAAAACTGTCAATTAGGTCAGGATGGTTGTCTGTTGACTGTCTGTTTCAAGACATGCTAGACTACATTTTTGCCCCTTGGGTGCGTTCGGGTTGTCTTGGCAATCGGCCGCCTCTCGGAAAGTTCCCCCCCTGCTCTTTGGTCAGTTCACACTAGAACGCTACTGGATCAAGACCGAACCAATAACAAGGTAGAGGACCCACATTCTATCGCTTTCTCGAGGAGCTGAAAATTTTTCTGCGCTCAGAAAAGGACCGTGGTTGGGAAAAGAAAAGAATGCGAGACAAATTGCCAAATTTTTCCTGTTCCCCCACTTTTACTGTAACAGTAATTAAAACTGTAACTTTAACTTATGCTGTTACAGTGCTCGAATAATGATGCGCAGGTTGAAGTTCATCAATACCAATACCGATTATTAATCGGTATTTCAGGTCGGGTATCGGTATCAGAGTCAGTATTGAAAAATGGATCAGTATCGGTATCGGTATCGGTATACCGTACCGAATAACGATCGATATCCGATACCGGTATCGGTATACCGACCACATCTATAGTTTCTACTTGACGATTTTAGAACCTGGCTGGGTGGGAGATCCCCCACACCCCCACGCCCATGTATGGTTCAGCTTTTTTTGGCTGCTGGAAGCGTATCGCGAAAAATCAATGGCAAAATCTTCGCATTTGAATTAAGAAAACCCTCCCCTTTATTGTTTTATTTGCCTTTTCTAATTCCGAGATCAGTTTCTTCGAACTTAATTTGTAATTTTTAGTTACTTCCGGAAAAATACTGTATCGTAAAAATTAATGAGTGATTTTTAATGTGGGTGATTTGAGTGGCTCGATTGGCCATCCAAATAATTACCACCCAAATATTACCAGAAAACATCATTCATTTTGGTTCGTATCAAAAATTTTCTGCATTTGAAAAATTTTGCGAATTTACCTTATTTCCATATGGAAATGAGAAATGTATGAAATTTTATCGCTGAAAGCTGTGTTTAAGGCCGAATATATATCGTATTTGGCCCCCAAAAGGGTGTTTTGGACTGAAACTCTGAAAATATTATAATTTGGCATCCTTTTATCCTTTTATTTAGTATACTTTTGTTCGAGTTTAGTAACCATCCAAATTAAATACAGCCAATGGATGGGTGCAAAGTCGCAAACCGTATTGCTCCTAGTTTGCTTTCGATCAGTCAGTGCTCATAATACAATATATTAGTGAGCATAATAACAAACCTCAACCGTTCCGTAACATGCATGTGACCGGACTCTGGAAGCGATCTTAAAATTCCATTTATTTCCACTTCGTAGTTTTCATAATTTTGATGGTGAAAACGCACGTTGAAACAGCGCAATCGAGACATTATTGGTTGCAGAGTCGGGTACATTGCACCATTCCAAATGTTGAGGCGACTGCATGATTTAAGAAGTGATACTTTTCGCAAATTTTCATTTTCATTGAATGCTTCAACGAGTAACTTCGCATCAAAAAACTCTCCCTTTCCATCAAACATCAACCTATTTTCAATATAGGGACAACCATGTTCATCATAGGAAAACTGTTCAATTTTCAGCACTTTCAAACAATCTCGTAAGCTTGTTCTGTAAACATCGCTTGCTACATCGGTTCTTAATGGATGGAAGGACATTAACTTCAGTTTGCTGCAACTGGCGACTGCCGACCAAAACTGCTTGGTTTCTGAATCAGTATACGGCAATGGTAGTGAGAATCGAAGTTGTTTCAAATGAGGAGAGAGCAGCTTTATCACTCTACCGAATTGGTGTTTATTGTTTTCCTTACTGACAATCATGCCAAAGTGGCGCAACACCAGTCGATCAACCGTAGTCTTTGTTTGGTTCATTTCAGACCAGGAAAATGTCATTGCCTTCTCAATCGAATCGCTGAACAACGGGGCGAAACAAGTATGGTTTATTTCAATCGAGAGAATAAAAAATCGCTTGACGCGCATGAAAATTGATGCAACGACGCTGTCAAACATTCTTGGTTTCACTGGAATATAGTGAAATCTCGATCGGGTCTTTCCGAAGCGGATTGATAAATTGGGTCTCTTTTGAAAGTGTTGTAACTGTCCTGCATTTCGAATGTACAGTTCGAAAACAGTCGCATCATAATGCGATCGCAATATCCAAGCCATTCGTTTGCCGACTTGTTCATTGGCAAAATTTTTATAACAGCTTCTCTCCATTGAAACGATATTTCGCAATATTAAATCATCAAGTTGAACAGCGTCCGATTCTGTTTCGCTTTCAAATGACATTGTTGAATTTATGAAAGTACTTTTGTTCTTTTAGAAGTTGGACAGCAGGGAACGCAACGCAATGTAAAGACACAAAACAGCAAATGAAATACTGCACTCTGACCTGACAACCATAAAGTACGAAGATCACGTTTTCCGATGGATCTGCTCTACTGAATATAAATTTTCAACTGGTTTTGTTTAAATTTTCGTCCAGGGCCACCTACATCTGTTGCGCAACATTTCATCATTGTAAGTCTGACTCTGAAGTTAGGGACTGGCATAGCGTCACAGTCCCCGAATAAAAAATGTCTACCAAATGTGCGGATTTAACGTCGTATTGCTCGTGATTTGGTGTTCCGTTCAGAAATTTTTTGGATGAAAAGATTGAGAAAAATCCACATTGAACCGCCAAACGGCTCTTTGAACTTCAAGCGCTCTGTTCATTGCTGCTTAGTTTTGCCTTTCTTTGCCAAAACCACAAGTACGTAGATACGCTCATAATGTAGCTCAAAAATAATGTACCGTATTCCTCTCAGTTTAACAATCGCAAACGATACACAATAAACATCAAAAGGTCATTTCAATGCTTACGAATGTTAACTGTTGAAGCTCTGGAACATATACGGAAGCGATTAATAAGTCCATGCCTGCTGGAGCGGGGAAGTACAGATTATATAACAAAAGAGTTCAATTGTAACTTGCGAACGCAGATATTGGGAAATGAAATCGAGATGGACATGATAGAAGCAGAAAATGGAACGCTAATTCTTTTAAAATGCTTTGTAGACTATTCCGACTGGGTTGACCAATCGCTGAAGGAACGATGCGCTAAGAAAGTTGTATTCAAAATGGCTAACAGTGCATCAATAAAACCCGAACGAACAAACCGAACTAACCGAAAAAACTACCACATTTCAAACAAGTCTACTTTCGTTATATCATAGCACTGCGGAAATCGAACACCATCGAATCATTTCATCACTTTACGTCATGGTTTTGTGTATAAAAGGAAACACGGCGACCAGTCGGGGGTGCCCCACAAACCATTTCAAATTTTCGCTAATCGCTACGGAATAAACGAGCGCAAAGAAGTTCCCGAGTTGGCGCTCTGCCAAAAATTTGTTCAAAACGCAAAATTTTTCGTCCTCCCGCCAAAAACCGTAATTTTACGCTAGCCGTGATAAGACAGAATGAAACAGTATGTTAGTGCCCCGACTAGTTTTCCTGCGGTCGACAATAATGTTCAGGAATGTCGCATATCCGGAAACAACTCTTGCACGAGCAGATCGAGAAGAACATATGTCAACTGTTTGTTCAGTCTTGGATGTTGCAAACATTCGAAGAGCAGGTCGAGCCCGGCGATAAATCGGTCGCGACCGATGGCGGCGATGGCGGGTGACGGCAGTTCCGTGGTCAGGAAGTCCACAGTCATTCTCCTCGTCATGTCGGCGCGTATCCTCCGCTGCTGCTCTGTGGTCGGCACACTTTCCCGATAATACAGTGCATCGCGCAGCAGTTCGATGACGCGCACAATGTTCAGATCGTGCAAAGCGATTTTCAGCACTCGACGAAGCAGAATGCGCACAGTTGAGTCGACCGTATCCCGGAGTAGAATTCGCGCAGAGACCAGCGCGATGAAAAGCCATCGAGCCACGTGGAATACCTGAAAAAATTGACTGACACAATGAAATTGGGCGGGGATGCAAAATATCGTATATTTCTGTCTTACACATCTAACCCGGAAATTACGGTTTTAGCGGGAGGACAAAAAATATTGCGTAGTGAACAAAATTTTGGCAGGACGCCAACTTATGAAACTCTTATTGCGCTTGCTTGTTCCGTAACGATTAGCAAAAATTGAAATGGTTCGCGGGGCACCCCCGAATGGACGCCGACATTTTCATAGTACATTTTCCACTAACTTTTTGCCTCCCGAAACGGAAGGAATTCCAAAATTTTTCTCCTGCCACAGCAAGACTTGCCGGGCGGAACGTTAAAGTACCTCAAAAACTTGGGAAATATCCGACAACGAAACAGCAGTGAGCTGCTAGAAAACGGCATGAAACGCATAAGCGACGGGTTAGAACCAGATGCACCTGATTTTTATCGGGCTGTTCGATTTGCGCTCATTTGTTCCGTAGATCAGCGAAAATTTGAAACGGTTTTTGCGGGGCACTTCCCCCTCCCCGACTGAACGATGACAATATCATAGCGAGAACAAATGTCTCGATTCACAGTCCTATCTACAAAACCTGCCACTGGAACAAGTAATGCAATAAAGAACAAGTGAGAAGTAGTTGTTCAAAATAAAAAAATGAACACGCTGACAAACGCGGAATAAAATTCGTTCCCAGTTTGAGTTGTACAATCGCTGAATGTGAGTGGCTTCACGAAAAATAAATACCGTACCTTGAGAGAAACGAACAAAAGCGCGTCATAAGTGCTTGTAGTGATAGGCGAGAAATGCCGGCGATACGACGCGGTCTCCTGATGTTCGGGCTGGCCACCATCATCGCAGAGCAGCGCGCAGTTATTGCCGAAAGGCGAGTTGAGAATCTTATCCTTCAACAGGGTCTTATCCAAACTGAGCGACGATACACTGCTTCCGGTCTCAGAGCGAATGTCGGTGGAGCGGGACTTGACCAGATTGCTGCCGCGATCGCCGTTCGTCTCGGCGACCCCGGTTAGAACGCTCGCAAATAGTCCGCTCATGTAGAACTTGAGATTCTGACCGCGCTCGCGCGAGAATTTTGCCGGCATTCGCTTCATCGCCCTCCACGGATTGAGATCGGGTAGGAAATTATCACGGATCTCCTGTTTGCTCGTCAGAAACGCGAACAGCATCTCCGAGCCTTTCAGCTCCGGCTTCGCGCATAGACGCTGCAGAAACTTCTCAAAGTTCTGACGCAGATTCTCGATGAACGCACGACCCTGAAAGAAATGTATTGCGGTACAGATCTTTAATCGATCAGATTCAATTAGGCTCTTCGTTTTTGTTATGTATTCTTGGTGAGACCGGCGTAACTGTGAGAATGACGTCATCAGTCTCATAGTTAAGCCGGTCTCACGAAGTATGCATAACAAAAATGAAGTAGGTAATTGGTATCGGCTGCACTCAGTGGCGAAAGTGGTATGAGTAGGAGGTATGAAAATTACAACACAAGGACCGTTACCAACAATTTTTGCTCAAAATTTTGAAACTTTGTCAGAAAATTCAGAAAAATGAGAGAAAAATATTGGTGCAAGGTTCATGAAAAACGGTTGCTTCTGTGCTGAGACATTGCTGATTTTGGAACTTGTGAAAATAAAAATAAAAGATAGCATAAATCGAAGCACAGAAGCAACCGTTTTTCATAAATGAATCTTGCACCAATATTTCTCTTTCATTTTCCGCCTCAGGCTGTCAGCACCTTTCTAGTATGAATATTTTTAGCGAAATCTGAAAACCTTTTGCAAATTGTGCCAAGCCAAACTAGGTCCTTCAAAAAAGCGTGTCTTAAGCAGTGTTGTCCCGGTATACTACCGACTTCGGTATGTGCTTCGGTATTCTGGTATGTGCTTTATGAACGGCAGCAGGTTTACGAATCTCTGATCTCCGGTCTCATTATTTAGATATTTCTTAAACCCACAGAGATAGCCGGTAGAACGAACAGCAATATCTAGACAGTTCCATGGGTTATTAACGACTCTGTGTGTGTGTATTTTTGCTGAAATCGTTACCGACGGAGAATAGAAATTTGAGAAATACGGTATGGTTCTGCGTGCATCTGGGTGAACTGTATTGCACGAAAAGTTATTAAGATTGCACAAAGCTCGGCTGTCGGGACATTTTCGTCGAAGTCAATTGTGAAAAGAAATGAAAAAAAATACAGTCCTTTTAATTTTTGGCAGTTTTGTCGGCTACAAAAGAAGACTGCACTGAGGACTTAGAGAAGGTCACAAAGACCCGAAGGAAGGTCACAAAGACCACACAGACTTCGATGGTCTGGCCTCAGTCAGTCCCCATTGATTTCAATAGCGCGCCTTCGTTTTATAGGACGAGAACTGTTTTGAAACGCAGAAGCGACGGGTTAGTGCAATCCTGATGAAAGAGCATTTATTCGCTGAAATCAATGATATGCTGCATCGATATGCAAGGCTGTGGTGATTGACGAGTTAAACATCAAGCAAGTTACATATTCAACCACGAAATAAGAAAATTCTGTAGATTAAGCATTTCGTGATAAAGACGTTGAATCCGTCCGAATCCCGTCTTACTTCCCTAACACATACACAACTAAATAGAGTTCATCATTCAGCTGCAGAAGATATTGCTGAGTTATTCTCAGGGGGCAATTCTTAAGCGACACTTTTTCTTTTGTTGGAATTACCCGGTTCCGTTCTACGCGACTATCGCAAGTCAGATGTAGTGCTTGACTACATCCGTGCCTGAGACAACACAAAAATTGACGTATTTTTCTTTCTCAGATACTAAAATTTTGTCGATCGGTTGCCCTGGGGGTCCCTTGGAGGACGGTTTGGCAGGGGGCTCTAGACAAATGTCTCATTTGTCTCATATATAGTGTTACCACGGGGGCGAATGGTCCGGGGAGAACGGTACGGGGAGTACGGGGAATTTTTCCCTTTGGGGCGGGCCGGTACGGGGAGTACGGGGTTCCCCGTACCCCCGTACCGTTTTAACACCACTCATATACCCTTAATCCGGTCCTGCGTCGACCTCAAAATTTCGCAGTGCCATCGCTGAAAAAAACGAATCGTCCGGGCAAGCAAATCGACATGCAATTCATGAGATTCACGGAGCAGGAGGCGAACGTCACAGGGATCAATAGAAAGCTCCAATTGTTGACTGACTATGGTAATCATATCATTTGTGATTCCATGGGCATGCCAGTGAAACAACGAGATTCTGGGGCTTTCTGGGGCTTTCTGGGGCAGAGCCTAGGCGCTCAATGCGAAAAAGTATTTTGTTATGCTACCGATTCAGTCACACGGCGATTCCGATTCCGAAGACGAAGAAGAAAGTTCTTCAAAACGTCTGCGTGTGGCTGCAGAACAGAAAAACAATGAAGCAGAAAAAGAAACCGTTTTCGTAAATTTTCACCCCACAAAAAACAAAGAAACAGATAAAAAACTCGTTTTTGATTTCAAAGCAGATAATTAAATGGGACTAAAAGGTGCGTACACTGTCCTAACCTGTATTCTGTTTATGCTGTATTTACTAGAATTATCAAGATTTTTTCGAGAATATACGGATGAGCGCATCAATTACCAGTTCCTGCTTTCCACATCACTGCACAAGACGCTCCATATTTGAACTGCAAACTGCAATTAATCGTCCCATAAAAACGTGTTTGTGCGAAATAGATCGTGCAGTCGTGCTTCTGACCGATGAGGGAGGGAGTGGTTGGTCGTCAGTGACTCTTGCTTGCTGGAGCGTCGGTCGCTGACAGTTATTCGCCGGTTGCGCTATTGACGACCCGACTGACCCCTAGTTCCTGCCCACCCCCCTCCCCCCTCCCGACAAGCAATGGATAAAATGGCCCAAACGGCCGTAAGGAGGTAAGGGTCCCCCTCTATCATTCGGCCACAGACTGAAATTTTTTTTTGAATTTTCGACTTTCGCGGGTAAAATCTTGACCCGGAAAAGTACGAAATTGAACTGACGAGATTTATTGCGTCGGTGTCAGATTAACATTCGTGTTATTGTGACTGGTTCAGCTATACCAAGTTTGTCATTGGCATCTTGGCTGCAGTGGTCGTCTCGCTTCTTCTTTCCACAATTGTTCTCGCTATTCTGGTCGGTATCAAGTACAATGAGAAGGTGAGTGTCATTAGTTCAATGTTGTGGGAATGTAATCTTGAACTGATATGGCCGCAGCCCGCGGGAAGTCAGTACGAGCGGTTGAAGCGCGCCGCCATCACTGCTGGATTGAAATGGCCGAAACCCTCGGGCAGTCTGGACGGACGGTTCAAGAAGGCCGCCATTGCCACCGACAACGGAGCGTGCAGCTCTATCGGCCAGTGCGTGGGCGAATTGGGACAGGGACGGCGCTAGGGGGGAAACGGGGGGGGGGGAAATACCCCCCACAGAGGTGTGTTCGGGTCGAAAAGTTGGGGGGGAGTTAACATACCATACCCAAAAAAAAAACACATCGTATCCTATTTTTTGAGCAAAAATTCAAATAATTTGAATTTCGCTTAAAAATTGGGTTACGGTACGCAAATTTATGCTAATTTTTTTAAACGCCTTCGGCGGGAGAGGAAGGGTTAACAAAATTTCGCCCTTTTCGCCCACTTCGATCAAGGTTGGGAGAGGTTAACCCCTCCCATCTTTTTGAAAAAGACGTATTCGCCACATAGTGGCGAATTTTTGACAAATTTTCCCCCACCCTCTCCCTCGTCTTTTTTTTCTAGCGCCGCGCCTGAATTGGGCCGATAGAGCCTTGCGCCACTCTCTGATTGCACGGGCTGCTTGCAGACAGATCATGATCAAGGGTGGGAATGCGGTCGACGCGACCATCGCGGCACTCATCTGCGTCGGCGCCGTGAACCCACAGAGCAGCGGTGTGGGCGGCGGTTTCATCATGACCATTTACAACAGGTCGGACAACTGTATCGTCAGTCACTTGTCGTTCACCGGCGTTTCTTGCAGCTCGACAAAAAGCTGCTCCGTGATCGACTCACGAGAGACGGCGCCGGCGGCTTCTTCGAAGGATATGTTCCTCGGCAAGCCGGAATTGTCAAGCGACGGTCAGACCAGTCGCGATCAGTGGTGTACACGGTTCTTGATTTTTCGGAACCGAACCGCCAAAAGAAATTTTGAAACCGGGACCCAGTTGCATAAAACTCAGGTAATTTACCTTTTGGGTAATTACGGTTGTTCTGCAAATCCCGCGTCGCACTTTGAGAGCTCGTTCTCGGCCAAAACTTAACCGTTTGAGCTGAGCTTAAACTTTTTGAATAGAAAAGAATGTCGGCTACAATAGATTAAAAAATGACAAGAATTCATAAAGCTGTTGGCGAGAATTCGAAAGTTTACTTCAAGAACACTTTGCAAAACTTGTGTTCTAGCAGTAAACTTTTAAATTCACGCTAAAAGTTGTTTGAATTCTTGTCATTTGAAATCTGTTGTAGCCTATATCATTCTCTATCTAAAAAGTCTACGCTGAGCTCAAACGGATAAGTTTTGGCCAAGAACGAGCTCTCAAAGTGCGACGCAGGATCCGCAGATTTTTCTTCGAAAAAACAATAAATCTGGATCAAATACAATTAAGATTCGAAATATTCACCATTGTGATCAATAACATTCTGTCCTATTTCTGGCATATGTTTTGCGTCGCTTCGGTCATCGTATGGCCCAGGTCAAACTCATGAAGCAGGCGCACGCGAAGTTTCATTGCCAACATTTTTATGAGGAGACGGGAGAATATAAATGATAAGTCAAAATGGTCGCGAGAAAACACGCTTTCAAAAGATGTAAAAAAAAAATTGGACAGCAAATAAATTTATTACATACTTATTAATGTGACACCCTAATACCTGAGTTTTATGCAACCGGGTCCGGAACCGAACCGAACCGTCAAAAAATTTTCCAGAACCAAACCGAACCGAACCGCCAAACAAATTTCTAGAACCGGAACCGTCAAAAAAAAATTGGAACTGGAACCGGACAGAACCGCCAAAAAATCAACATTTGAGTTTAGAAATCGATATTTTCTCCATTTTGTGCAGAAAAAGTCCAAAAATTTGCTCGCGAACCGAACCGAATCGAACAGCCAAAAAAATTTCTGGAACCGAACCGAGCCGTTAAAAAAATTTCTGGAATCGCGGTTCAAAACCGGACCGTGCACATCACTGGTCGCGATCACGTTCGATGACGTCAATGCAAACAACAAACAATGTGCAGGTTATCGAGCGATCGCGACCCCTGGGGAAATCGCCGGTTTCTGGACGGCGTACAAGCGGTTCGGCAGTGGACGGTTG
Source organism: Plectus parietinus (assembly GCA_034700205.1). NCBI lineage: Eukaryota > Metazoa > Nematoda > Chromadorea > Plectida > Plectidae > Plectus > Plectus parietinus. The sequence goes on along the minus strand of JAQGCX010000642.1, from coordinate 2,492 downwards.
CGCTGGAGCGAACTGCTGCAACCAACCATTGCGCTTTGTCTGAACGGTTTGCCGGTCTCGGCCGACCTGGCCGTGTCACTGGACAAGGAGAGCGACAAAATACTCAGCGAGCCATCGATGAGGTCAACCGGATGCCAATTAGATCCTTCACAGATTTGAATTCAAGTTGGCGCCTTCTCGGGCTCATCAGGGCGCGCTATATTTCGACACGAATCTCCACTCAACCAGTGATGATTATCATATCATTTGTTAGTGTTATAATGATATCATTATCACTATTATTATCATTAATTGGTTAATTAATGATAATGATAATATTTCAAAATCGAATATCATTGATGAGAAGAATAATTGTATCATTAATTAATTAATGAGAATCAAGTAATAATAATGATATTCGATTATCATTATTACACTAATTAATGATATCATAATCATCACTGCACTTAACCGACGACATTACGCACCCAAAATTTGGGTGCGGTACGCAGAGGGATGCGCTGAGTCGCGATGGGACGCAGAATACGTGTTGAAGCATAGCCAACTGCGAAGGCACCAATTTGAATTCAAATCTTTGAAGGATCAAATTGAGTTCAGCGCAACGCAGCTACTCGATGCAATGTTTCAGAGCGGAGTTTGTGGACCCGGGGACGAGTAAGGTGTATCAAGAAGGCGATGTGATTACTCGCAAGGAACTCGGGATGACCCTCCAGCAGCTCGCCAGCGCTGCCGATCCGGTCCAATTGTTCTATAAGGGTGCCATCGCGCAAACAATCGCCGATGAAATGCGCCAGAATGGTAAATATTAGGTTGGAACATGTATAATGTCCGTTTTTTCAATATCGGAAAAAACTTATTTTACGAAAACCGACTTAAATGCGACTTATTGCATTCGAAGAGGGCATGTTGAGGTATTGCTTGAAAAAGCTTTGTCGCAATCGGACTGATGATCGTGATTTGGCGGCAATTTGAAAAAAATACCGTTCTTCGTGCATGAAAAATGTGAAAATTTTGATTTGCTCAAAATCGACAAACTGATTATGTTTCCTACTCAATTTTTTGTCCTGATTACGGATCTGAAGTCAAAATTAATTTTTGTATGCTTCAAAAATGAGAGATCAGAAAAGAGATGCGTACATGTATCGCGCCCTGGTTGCAATTTCGTTGAAAATCAACCATTTTCGACGAAACAAAAACGGATTGGAGGCTTTTTGTCATTGTTACTATTTTTTAATACTTTTACGATTCGAGTTATTATTGAAAAAGTGGAAGAGCGGGAATGAACGGCCGGACTGATCACCTCAAAAAGGGAAGAACCTAATTACATTACAGGCGGATTGATAACACTCGCCGATCTTTCCTCGTATAAAGTGACCGTACACGAGACACCACTGGAGAACAATCATCTGCCGCATAATTTAGCAATGTGCGGACCTCCGCCGCCATCTTCCTTCGCAGTGACACAATCAATCATTGCCGTCATGGGAGGCAGGTGAACCTGATGGTCGAACTTGAAGACTGAGCCTGTTTTCAGCTTTCTACGGCAATGCGGCGGAGAAAGAGTCGTTGTTGGACAATCCATTAATGTATCACCGTCTCATCGAGGCAATGAAGTTTGCATACGCTCAGAGAATGCGAATGGGCGATGGCGCTTTTGTGAAGAGCGCCGTTACACTGGCGAAAAACATGACCACGCCACAGTTCACGGAATGGATCAAGTCTCAAATCACTGACCAAGCAGAGGACATGTCTCACTATAAAGGGATGATGCTCGCTGCTCCCGAAGACCACGGCACGTCTCATACATCCACACTCGATAAAGAAGGAAATGCTGTTTCCTGTACGACCACGATTAACAAAAAGTAAGCCAGACACTTTTGCCGCAGACGCTTTTGCCGCAGACACTTTTGCCGCATACACTTACCGTATACACTTTTGCCGCAGACACTTTTGCCGCATACACTTTTGCTATAGACGCTTTTGCCGCAGATACTTTTGCCGCAGACACTTCTGCCGCATACACTAAAGTGCAACGTCAAGGGCATTGTAGGTTCGGCTCCATGCGGCGATCGCCCAAATTGGGGATCATATGGAATAACCAGATGGACGATTTCTCCACGCCAGGGCAGATGAATGGTTACGGCTATGCACCATCGGCGACCAATTATATTGTGCCTGGAAAGAGGCCCATGTCTAGCATGTGTCCGGCAGTCGTTTACGACAAGAACACCGGCAAGGTCAGTGAGTGCTTGAAGGGAAGTTCTGCTGGGCCTGTTTCATAAAACTGTTAACTTATTGAGCATTGAGAATTGAGGAACTGAGACGCGCGCCCATGGGTTGAAATTAAAAATGGGTGCGTGCCTCAATTCCTCAATTCTCAATTCTCAACAGCTTAAAGCTGCATTTACAATGCACATATACTCCGCGCGCGGACAATCAATCAGTCGGGGTTGAGAATTTCAGGGTTACGGTCAACTGTGCACCGTTTCGAG
>JAQGCX010000641.1:0-14982 GCA_034700205.1 Plectus parietinus | reverse complement strand
CCAACTTTGGCCGGAGGTATGGAGGTCCTTGGGGGGGGGGTATATACCCCCCATACCCCCCCACGCCCATGTCTGTGTTTCCCCTACATTTATGTCTAAAGAAGAAATCGCTCGGGGTGCTTGAGAGAGATCGTAAGATCCTTTTAGAAAAATTAAAAAATTGATGAAGTAGTTAAAGAAAAACGAATTAAGCGTCGTCTTACCTGTCTTTCGATAAGACCACTTATCGGCGAAATTAGACCGACCCTCTTCTGCCTGATTCTGGCTACGCCCTTGTGAACTAGTAAAACTCACTTAAGAATCATTTTAATAAATGTGTTGACAAAATGACGTTGTCGCAAAACTACCTCGCACCCTTGACACAGCCGGTCACGTCATTGCTATACTGCCGAAGCCTTTCTCCCCCGGCTCGTTCTTTTTGAATATTAACTGCTGCATCAGTTGCTGCTGATGAAGGTGCAAATCGCCTGATTACGTTTATGTCTCGCAAGTCAATACCGGCGTTGGCAGGGAGGGGTGAGCAGTTCCTGGGTTCGATACGTAATTGATCGGCGCGTACGAAAACAAATAATATGATGTTATTGAGCACCGGACATAAGTGCTACAAGTTGCTACTGAGCTGAACTGCTTTACCTGCTTCCACACTATTTTGAAAGACTCGCAACTCAAGCTTATTCAGATATTCATTCAACCAAAATGGCCGGAAATAATGAGGTAGAAAATTGTGACTCTCTTTTCTGTATTTTATAATGGAAAGGTTAGATGTTCATGTGCTTATTCAGTTCAAATCTGATCAGTATATTCTATCAGTCGGTGTGGAAGATATCCGATTGTACTTTCACAAAGGTGCATGTGTATCTTTACCAAAGGCCGTCCTCATTATCAAATAAGTCTAAGCAATAATTTTTGGTGCAGGTACGCCGTTCATAAAGCCGTTTTTGAAGTGAGAGCTTTGACAGTTGCTTGCAATGCTATGTTTCTTTTGCGATTAGTAAGGGATAAGAAGTGTGCATATTGAATTTGAGAGTAAAATTAATCCAAAACCGTATTTATTCTAATATAAGGACACCTCTAAATCGAATTCAGCCACCGAGCATGCTATAATATGCGTTATTTGTGTGCTTTTGACATAGAGAAGTAGTTTGCTCGGTTTTCTTTCACTTTTTTCTTGGAAATAATGCAAATTTATCGAATCAAAACCAAACCCAACGTGGTGTTTTTAGACTTTTAAGGAGATGGAAAGATATAAGAATATGTCTATATATGGAATAAATACAGTATACGGGTGGCGCATTCAGCAGGTACGAGGCCATCACTCCAATCTAACTATTTTTCTAAACGTTTAGAGAAAAAAGACGCTCCAACGCAGAGTGTAGCCTTGTTTTTGTGCTTAGAAACAGGCTTAGGCTGAGGAATAGTTTGCGCCTATACATAAGCTTAGGAATATTTTAGTACGGTATTTCTTTCACCTCTGGTGTGCTTGGAGTGATGTCCCATCAAGGCTTGGAGTGATGTCCTAACACCTTCAGCAGTACTTGATTTCGTTTGGTCGTTTTCTTCAAATAATTCCGTTTTTTTAATCGTATTAGATCCAGTTTTTTTTGACTATGGAATGTTCTTTGGATTTTTGAGTCAATATTTATTATAAATTCACGTAAAACTGGAACATGAAGTAAAAACGATTAGAGAATCATGAATTACCATTTAATTTCAATTTAATTAGATATTTGACGTTTGCAGAAGGGTCACATGGAGTCAGCATTAGACAAAACGAAAGAAGTCCTCCACCATGCCGGTCAGTTGATTTGTGTACCGTTTGACTGTAAAGCCGCGTTTGCGCCCGCAGACCAGCAAACCAGTAAACTCCGTTTACAATGCGCCCGCAAACCAGTAAACGCCGTTTACAATGCGCCCGCAATCCAGCTAACAGAATGTTTGTCGCGCTAGACATTTTGCTGGTTTGCTGGATCTCTTGTTAGCCATATCGCGCAAGGTCTTACAACTAAGCGTCTGTCATGAATCATCATGACCCAATAGAACAAAGGCTGCTCGTTTGCTGGTACATTGTAAACACTTGCTCGATTGCTGGTTTGCAGGCGCATTGTAAACGCGGCTTGAGCCGTGAAATCGGAGTTACAGAGCCAGAGTTGGGCAGGCTGTAGCCTGGTGGGAGTGGGGTGCTCAGAGGTCAATGGGGGGAGTGTTGGACTGTCGTACACAGAGGTGGGCACCTCAAAACGGCTGGGGGGTGTAATTTTTCCCCCATTATATCCAATGCTTGTCTACCAATAGAAAAAGTTTGCTGGTTTAAAAATATCTCATTCTCTCCAGTACAAATTCAAAAAATTTGCCTTTTTAGGGAGCAATCACATGGGGGACCCTTATATTGCTCGTTTTTTTTGCACCCCCAGACCTCGGACCCCAAAGTTGCAAACCCGTCTGGTGGAGGGGGTGTGCAGCCCCCCAAACTCCCCCCCACGCCCACCTCTGCTCGCTTCTAGCTCGGTTACCTGTGTGACAATAACTTTAGAAATAAGTACATTCAATGCGATTATTCGAAAAGCAGTCGATTGCGCACATTCAAGCTGATCGTCGAGGGAAAATCGATCTTTGTGAACGCGTCTGCCCTCGCTGAGATCAGCGATTACTTTGCCATTCTGTGCTTTAACGAGAGCTTCATGGAACAGAGGGAACAGAAAGCGACGATCGTTGACGAAACGCACGAAGACATTCTCGAAATGATCAGCTGCATCCATGTCAACAGCAAAAGCGAATTCAAACCAATTGCAGGTTTGCATTCATACATTTCTTCACCCAGGCGCGTACCTAGTGCAGGGGCAGCGCTAGGGAGGGACGACGGGGAAAAATATCCCCTCTTTTTGAAAAAATCGTGTTCGCCACTTAATGGCGAAAAAAACTGGTGAAATAAACGTGTTCGTCACGTAGTGGCGAAATTTTTTGACAAATTTTCCCCTCCCCCCGTCTTTTTTCTGGCACCGCGCCTGAGCTAGTGGGGAGGTGGGAAAGTCTTGGAAAAAATTAGACCCCAAAAATCGGCGGCCGGAACGATGAGAGAAGGGTCCCCTTGCCTTTTTTTTCGAAAAAGACCCCTTTTCCGCAAAACAGACCCTTTCCACTCGATTCTGGCTGCGCCTCTGGTTCCTGGTTAGGATATTCGATAAATGTACCATGGAATATTGTACTTTTTCAGCAGAAAGCTTTTCCCTTCTGCTCCGTCTTGCGGACAAATATCAGATTCTGTCGCTGACCGAAAAGTGCGAGACGTTCGTCAAGAGCGAGACATTCGATCACATCATGATTAACGATACTGTACTTCACAGGATGCAACGCGCCGCAGCCGAATTCAACTTGTCCAAAAAAGCTCAAGACAAGCTACTCAAACGTGTTGTCGAAATTGCTGCAAACAATTCGCCCAATCATTGCCGTCTTGATCGGGGCAAAAGAGTGGCTCAGCGTAAAAGTGGGTTTTCCAGTCAAGAAAAATGGCGCACTGTGCGCCATCAAAGCAATATTCGAGGATTCAATCGGAAATATTAACAAGGACACTATTTTTACGTGGCGATTGCGGTATTAAACCTTATGTCTGTTGGGTGTCTGTCTGTCGAGTGTCTGTTGTTGGATACTTTTTTTGCAATTCAGGGTCAGGCTCAACTGACGGTTGCTTTTCCGAAAATATTTTGCAAGAGTGTCACTGTAATAAAATAAATTCTCCGTAATAAATTGCTCAAAAACTGAGTTACCCGTTTAATTAAAGGTTAGTGTCTACCTGCGTAGTAAGTTTGCAAATTTTCGACACTCATTAAAGACTTCCGGACAAGCAGGGGAATATCCCCCGGGGGTTCAGATCTCTTGCCTGAAAAAGGGCGGGAAGATGACGTGTCTCAAATTGTCCTGCTGTCATCTGAATCGAACACTGCTTTTCGAGGGAAAACAGTATCCGCAAATATTCGTACATCCTGAAAATTTGTCAACAGAATGCTGTTCTCTGATATCTTGCCGCGTGCGTCGATTTTCACGTAGGCAGCGAACCGCCGTCGCTGCTGCGAGTAACTTCCCTTGTGCGCCGCTAACAACCGGTCTTGAATCGTAAAGCTGTCGTCAGCAGAGTTCTGGAATCTGGTGCTTTGCCGCGGTTTCCCGCGTCGCTCCCGTTGTGAGATAGTTCAGTGTACACTTGTCGCCTTGTCGCCTCACTGGCGGTTGGATTGCGTCAATTCTCTTTCTTGATATGGCAACAATGTTCCCTACATATACGGACGATAACGTCCCAAAGGGCTATGCGGTTGCGACACGACCATACTATAGCGATTCCAAACAGCAACAGTATGTCGTAGAACTGCCTCAGAATGCAGTTTACGTTCAGGAGGCGCAGCCAAAATTCTACCGTGCGTTCATCTCACGTCGTCATTGTTTTACAATTAGTATCAAGAGGGTTTGACCCGGGGGAGGGTGGTAAATACCATAATTTTCTGGTCGAGATATTGACGCCAAATTTTATAAAGTCAACAATTTTCTTTGGGTGGTTTTTGCCTGCGGCGCTTTTTGGTGATGAAATAGGCCTCCTTTCAAAGAAGGTCCAGGCCCCCGAATCCTTAATCCTGCCCTTAACTTGCAACCAGCTATACCTATGATTGGTATTAATATTTGTCTGCTACTGCTCCGGTCTTGTTTTGTCCTGTTTTTGCTCACCACAGGTTTTAAGGGCTATGGAGACTTCAGTCGTGACGGTTTGCTCGGGACGAATTGCGAACAACAACCAAGAATAAATATTGTGTGATCAAGAAAATATAATTCATTCTTGGTAATTATTCGCAATTCGTCCCGAGCAAATCGTCACAAATGAAGTCTGCGCAGCTATGGGAGGAGATGCACTCCTCCTCTCTCTTTGCCTCTTTGCCAGACGCCCAGTCTATTTGAAACTCAAAGCCCGGGCTAAAAAAGTGATATATGAGGTCACACTTTGATGCATTCAGTTTAATATTAAATTTGGTTTTCAGAAAAAGGAGGACGCAGTAACAAATGCGTCATTATTTCCGGAATCATCGGCTGCTGTATTGTTGCTGTAATTTTACTGATTCTTGGGCTTGTGCTCATTTTCCGCAACAATCGACCGTACGATCGGGTAAGTATTTTTCAGTTGCTATGAGCGGAAAAATAAAAGAGTTCTTGAGAACAGCTTAGTTATAGTGACACAAAATAGAAAACAATCGTCATGCTGCAGGTTCCGGCTCACAACCTGACTGCTTTGTAAAATAAGTACGAAAAACTCCGATCCGATTTTTTTGCAACATTTAATGGAAATATACTACTAAACTCTGTTGTCCCTATTTCGATACGTTGCGCAATTTAGGGAGATTAGTCATTTCATTTCAAATAAAATCATAAATTCAAGTTTTTTGGAATACCGTAGTTGGGGTAGTATATTCTATTGGAATGAAGATTTCTTTTTCGCTTCCAGCGAACAAGTTTTTACTACCAGAATTGATGTTTGGTGTTGTCCTTGTGCAAACAGCAGTCCACCACTATTCATAGCTTGCGTGAGAAAGCTACACAGCTGAGTAGTGAACTTTACTGCACGAACACCTTTCTTTAGCTACTAAGATCAAAGAAAACTGGAATGATTGAACCGCTCGAGTAATTATTTTCAGATATACAGCGACGACCAGTGGGGGCGTTGAGAAGACCAATACGCGCAGAAGAGCTGTGTAAAAAAAACAACTGAATTAATTGACTTGCGTTTTTAACCAAAATTATTGGTGCCGAAAGCAATTGCATTTTTTGTTTTGCATTTCATTGTTTTTCTAATGCTAAAAAACTTGCGATCTTCTTTTCTTTACGCATGAAGCTCTTGGTCCATAGCTTCGACGATTTCAGATTGATCTTTATTTACACAACAATGTTTTGAGAAAGATTATAGTTATGTGCACAAATATCGTATTATAAATATCGCATTACCGTATTACAATATCGTATTACCGTATTACAATATCGTATTACCGTATGACCTCTAATAAGCGGTGCGTCGCTTATTTCTTTCAGCCTGCTGGAGGGGTACGTCTCTTAAGATCCGCTTTTCCTAACAGTTGAATTAGCGTCATTTTCACACGTCATTTGACCGAAATTCTTAACTTAGTTAAGATCCGCTTTTTGTAAGGGTCAAGCAAGCTTTGGCATTTCTCCCTTTTTGTCTCAGATTTTGCTGAAAATGAGCGAATTTTTTTGACGCTGAGCACGAATCTGGCCTTAGAATTTTCAATTTCAGAAATCTTGACGAGTTATGGCCTAAAAATCGTTTTTCGCTTCAAAAGATTAAAGTCGTTTTCAGCAAAATCTGAGACAAAAAGCCAAATGCTTGCTCGACCCTAACAAAAAGCGGATCTTAATAGAGATCTTGTACTATTGCATTGTACACCCCGCTGAAAAGTGCGTCGCTTATTAGAAGTTATACGGTATTCCAATAGAGGCGCATTAGCCTCTGTGTCTGCATTCGCCCCTTTCGAGTGCCTCACTTGAAGACTGCGCCGCTAATAGAATAAATACGGTATCTCTTTTTCTTACCGCATAATATACCGTATCATTTCAAGTCACTGATGTCACTACATTTAGTCACTCAAGTCACAAGTCACGGTCTCAATTCACTACATTTATTCGTATCTCGTCTTTTTCATATAGGAGATCAGGCTTTTGCTCTCGCATAATACTGAACGTGAAAGATTATCGTATGACAAATTTCCTCGTGAACGCTCTTGATACATCATATAATATCTCTTTATGGGATACTATTCATGAACTTCAGACATTGACCTGCTATTTTGTAAAACTGTAAAAAAGTGAAAAACTGTAAAAAAGTTGTTCATACAGTACATGGATAGTAGGTGTAACTTGGAACGTTTAGGGGGCTCCTCTGGCCTGGGTCAACCCCCCTCCCTCTGAACACTGGACAGAATGGTCCTCCGGAAAAAATCGTTTTCGCCACATGGCGAATTTGTTTACTTTTTTGAATTCTGCACCAAAATCTCGATCCGAAATATTTCGGTATCCTGCCTACCCCCCCCCTGGCCTCGGAGCCCAGCGACGCCTATGTGTACAAATATCAAATCGAGCTATTATTACGTCTCTTATTGTATTAGTGGTTGTGAAAGTTAAATTTCTACTGTATATTGTAGTACGTTAAAATCATGTATTGATTCTTCAAAAAAGTTTTGATATTATAAGTTTTCGAGCGCCGGAATATGACACAAACATTCTTTAAAGTAGTAGTGGTACAAACCTAAAAAACCGGAGTCATGAAGACGGGATCACAAAACGAAACCCTGACGCACGCCGTCCAAGCCGGTCAAGCGATGCTACAGTAGTACGAGGCCATCACTCCAATCTAACCATTTTTCTAAACGTTTAGAGAAAAAAGACGCTCCAACGCAGAGTGCGCAGCCTTATTTTTGTGCTTAGAAACAGGCTTTGGCTTAGGAATAGTTTGCGTCTATACATAAGCTTAGGAATATTTTACTACGGTATTTCTTTCGCCTCTGGTGTGCTTGGAGTGATGTCCCACCAAGCCTTGGAGTGATGTCCTAACACCCGTCGTACAATACTCGAATACATTATTGACACACAGAAATTAGCTTTCCGATGCACGCTTCGTCCTTGTTGGGAACTTTGAATAGTTCGAAGATGAGTTCCTCGGGTGCTGCATGATCAACTTCGAATATGTGATTCAGTGCGCTCTGCGTGTCTTTTAAGAGCTGCGATGCCGACGTTTTACGGTTCAGAATCTCACCGATAGTTTCAACTAAAAAGGAAACCTTGTGTGCACAGGATATAGCTGCACGGCCGAAAATAGTGGGTATGGGTATACCCACTTTTGGGAATGGCCAATACCCGGGTATTGGGTATGGATGTGGGTATGGGTATGGTTCACAAAGTTCTGGGAGCACTGAAAATTGCTCGATTTTCATGTTCAACGATGACTAGCACAATAACACGCGTTTTTTTCACTGAAATTTGTGTGTTTTGACGCTGCAATGGTGCCGCCAGGTCTCAGGCACACTTAGGACTCCATAGTGCGATCATTAGTGGGCCCAGAGGAAATTGGAACTAATTGCGACACCCCACTTTTGCAAGCAAACCCTGACTGACAACCGTTCAATCGTTTCTATAATACTGTTTGAAACATGTTTGATAGTTAATTTCAAACCCATTTTTGGGTATGGAAGATACGGGTATGGGTATAGGTATGGGTACCTTAAAAATGTGGGTATGGGTATGGGTATTTGGGTATGAAAAAACCGGGTATACCCTAAATGGGTATTGGTGTGGATATTCCCGAAGCAGGTATAGCGCGTACTCAAGATTTGCTGCATTTCCGTTTGAACTGAGAGCTGATGGAAAAGTGTCCATTATCCGATTTTGACTGTATGTTAAGAATTTATTCGGTATCTCATCCATTTCCAGCATGTCCCTCTCACTTTCGATGGCTCTTGCGATCAGTGTGGAACGGCTGTTTGGCGTCGTCTCTCCGCTGACCTACAGCCGACACGAATGGTCAGTGACGAAGGCGCTGGCCAGCGTCGCCTGGCTGCTGGCGGTTGTCGACAGCGGACTGGCAATGAACACCGCTCGTGAACCGCGCTTTGTTATCGTATGCACCTTATCAGGGATGCTTAACAATGGTTAGATGATGTCTGAGTTGTGCACGCGCATGCAGGCACGTGCACCCACTTTCTAAGCAAGTTATCCTGAGGCAAAAGTACCATTCTCAATCAACAATCGTGCTTCCCCTCCACTGGTGTAAAAGTTCCTTCTTCTGTCCAGTTATGGATTCACCACTGCCGCTCTTAGTTTGAGACAGTTAGCCATTGTATAATCCATTGGTCAAGGTTCGAGAAAGGTAATGGCAGGTTGCGATAGGTGGGAATTGAAATTCATAAAAATATCTTCGTTTTTAAGACATTGTTTTTATAAGTGGACAAGTCCATGGAGGACAGGTGCGCTTTCAGTTTTTTATGCCACGCAGGATAATATCAAGGATGGAATGGTGATCGTGATCGTGGCCTTTTACGCATGTCTGCTGCTGGAGATAATGCGAAAACTGAAAAAGGTCAAGCGCAACAGCATAGCAGTCCAGGTGGAAATCAAGAAACGTCTCCAGGTAATGAATGACACCCATTGTTTAAATTGAGATGAAACCCGAAAGTAGCGATTTTTGACTCTTATAGGGTCGAGGAATAACAGCGATTGCAGAAGGAATAGTAGCTTCAATTAATATAAACACGATGACGGATGAATCTGCAACAATAATAAGATTTAATGAGACACAGCACGAGAATCATAAAAAACAATGAAAATTTTTTTTTGTCCAACAAGGCGAAAAATGTCGAAATTCGGAGGTTGACTCGAGCTTGAGGATAGCCCCCATCAAAATTCACAAAAAAAAGTTGCAAAAATCTTAAAACTCAAAGAACAAACTGACTGAGTTTCTGTTTGATAAGTGCATTTATGGAAAAATTATTAAAACACGAAATCGTGCGGGACTTTTCACTGACCCCGTATAATACCATGTTTCTAGAAGTGTTGTAGTAGTTGAAAAATAACTAACTTGGGAACTTTGTACTATTACTTAGTATTGTACTAAGTAACTTGAAAAAGGAGTAGGTAAATTAGTAATAAGTTTCTTAAAACAAGTTATTACGTAACTTGGTACTTTTATGAAGTGGTTCACCATGTAATCAAACTTACTAAATCAAGAACACGGTAGTAAATTTTCAGCGATATCTCAGCAATTTTCATTGAGTTATTCCACTTTGAATCACATCGTAAGTGAAAAATCATTGAAGAAAATGACCCCTTTTTGTTTGAGACCAAGATCGTAATCAGGAGAGCAATTATGATAAAGCAACTGCAACAGGCGTAAATAGGAAGATGTCAGCTACATTAGTACAAAATTTCATCCAAATCGGATGAACCTCAGAGTTTTGTTTCAGATTGAAAATTTCTCTAAAAATTTTTTTCTTCTAAAATTTCTTACCCTGCAGTTTTTATTGCAACACTGATTTCTAGACCCGAATGGCGCTGATGCTGACGGTGATGGCCAGCATCTACCTAATCAGTCAGCTTTCCGGACGCCTGTTGATGGCGGTCGTCAAGCTGTATCCTAATGCAATCATCCTCGGCGGATACCCACGAACGCTGATCATCATCAACAGTGGCATCCACTTCTTCGTCTATTTGAGGTACCGTCAACTGTTTTTATGAAAAACAGCAACTGCTCTCACTGGCAAGCAACTTTTTCAGTTAAATGCTTTGTTCCGGTTCTTTGAGGGATCATTTGCACGCGATCGACTGTACACTTATAAACAGGCTATTCTGATTCTAAACGTTTTTGTCCGGTTTCTCGCAGATTTCGCAATGGTCGTCGGGCTTTGATTCTCACTGTACGCAATTTTTTAATCGAATTGAGTCCCTCGCCGATTTTACCCGTACCTGTGATGATATCTGTAAAACCTGGTCGAGACTAGCTACCTGAGCTACGTACCATCAAATTCTGAGTAGGACACTGTCTTTTTCGAAAATTTTCAGGAATTACTTAGATTTTAATACTGAAATTGGTTCAATTTATTTGGAAGGCTCTTTTTACCGTCGAAATCGAAGGGAAGCGCACAATACTGTACAATACCATCAATAAGAAACCATCCAGTGTCGTAGCAATACAATGCAGACAGTTAACCTGTGCAATTTAATGGCTCTCCCTTGCCGACCCTATGCAGTAGCCATTATCCGATTTATACGGTTTAATTATGCGCCTTTATTAATTGGTACTGAGATTGTTTATGTCGCAAATGAAGCTTGGGCAGAACCCCAGGAGCCCCGCCCTCAGGGGACCCCCTTACGTAGCGTGTATAGTGTCTGCCGCTTGACGCAGCGGTGAACGGTGAGCGAGATGCCCCTTACCGCTCAGCGGTACCGCTGTTGAATTCAAGCTGAATTGATACGCGGCGGTACCGCTCAGCGATTTCGCTCGCCGTACTAATTATTCCCGCCAAGGTCAACGGCAATATCACTAAAACTGAACAAAAAAGCAATTGAACGTTTAGTGACGTTGACATACAGTACGGTTCCTGCATAGCTTCACTTTCAGCTTCAGCACGGATTTCCGTTCCGGATTCATCAACACCTTTGCGTTCGTGCAGAAAGCCTGGAAACGCGTCTGAGGAATGGCAAACGTGTTGGTTGCGATAAACTCAAGCTGTTTTGTGCCCAAGAACAATGCTACGCGAGTCGTATTTCTAAAATGTGGTTGAAAATGATCACTCACGCCATACCTGTAACGCTGGTCCGAGGTCAGCTACATTCTGACCGGCGACCAAAAATACGGTACTTCGTGTCGGGATTTTGGCACAAAATTCAAAAATTCAATTTTCGGCCGCAATCACAGGGGGGACCCTTACCTTTTTTTTCGGCCGCCTTCGGCGGCGAGGAGGGGGGTGGGTGTAGCTAGCTACATACGAGGCCTGGCCAGGGGGTCTGTATGTAGCTAGGTCCCCCCCGGTTACAGGTATGTTTTTTGTACATGTACGTACCTTGAAGACGGCGACTAAACATTTCCACGACACGAGCGAGTTTGCTCAATCCCAGTACTTTCTTGGTGGGCAGGTAGCCGATATGCACTTTGCCCATGAACGGTACAAGATGGTGCTCGCACAACGAGAACATCTCAATATCGCGTACGATCACCATCTCGTCATGATCTTCGTCGAACACCGCCTCATTCAGAATATCTGAAACGGCTTGGTTAATCCTTCTGTCGAGCTTTGTTGCAAGCCCCATGCATTTGAAAGGAAAATATAAAATATGGAGAAAACACTCAAAAGTACCACACAACCAATGACTGCTGATAGGACAACAAACAGCTCATTTGCTGCAAATTTCCTGGGACGGGACAGGGTTGAATCATGGGGGTTATGGGGCCTGAAGCCCACTTGGCTTGGGGACGCCTCTCGCGAAGGTGCGATGTGCCCGAGCCCAATCGGCTGGGGGTCCAGGGCGCGTGCGCCCCTGGCCCCGCCGGAGGCGAAAATTTTGATATACAGTTCCTATCGGATAACTGAGAATCAAAAAAGTCATCGCGAACAATCAGTCTTTGTTCTCTGAATAGAAGCTTGTCATGCTACATGATAAGATTCGAAGCCATATTATAGTAGTATGGGACAAAACTGTTCTGTTTGTTGTTCTCTATAACCTCTTGGTTAACCAGGAAAATCGCTTAATTGGGAAAATCACTAAACTGGGAAAATTTTGGTGTTAAGACATCACTCCAAGCACACCAGAGGCGAATGAAATACCGTAGTAAAATATTCCTAAGCTGATGTATAGACGCAAACTATTCCTAAGCCTACGCCTGTTTCTAAGCACAAAAATAAGACTGCACTCTGCGTTGGAGCGTCTTTTTTTTCTAAACGTTTAGAAAAATGGTAAGATTGGATTGATGTGGCCTGGTACCAAAATTTTCAAGGTTCCCAGAATTCCCAGTTATCCGATGGTTACTGCATTGGATGCTTCTATCAAATAAAAACTGACCATCAAGATTCTCTTCGTAGCCCTTGGTGAAGAAGAGCATTGCTTTGGCGGCGCGTTCAGGGGTCTTCAACAGTCCCTGGCGGTTGATGTCTTCACCGACATAGCCGATGACCTTACGGTAAGCGCCGGCCATATCCTCCAACTGGGTGGTGCTTTGGCTGGGCGAGGATTTGCCGTTCAGCAGTGCAGCTCGTTCGTGTTCATCTTCGAAGCTCCCTGTGCTCTAAAAATCATTTCTCATAACATTTCAATGCCTTTCATACGCGTTTCGAACTTCATACGTTACCTACACACATCATACATGATTATCGTATTCTAATAAATAATAGCCTAGGGTCAGGCCAAAAATTCATGGGTCCTCCTTATGTTTCAGTTTTTGGCAGTGTATGAAGCACCCTGGACGAAGGTTGGAATAATAGTAGTCCAGGGCTACTACATCTTAGAATACGGTACTGGTAAGCTTATTTGGAAGAGGAAATCTCCATGGCTTCCAAAATGTAATAACAAAACTACACCACTGAAATTTTTTTCACCTAATTTCCGTACAAACGAAGAGGGATATTGAACTCTTTAAATTGAAAGATATTGTCGCAAAACTGGTACTGATGGTCAGGGACGTAGCTAGGGGACCCCCTTCGAGAATATTAGACGGTAGACCTCTAATAACGGTCTTCGCAAAATGAAAAACAAGGCCCCTCTTACCTCCGAAAACGAGGTAAGGGTCTCCCCTTACCTTAAGACCCCTTCACGGCAAAATTACACCCTCCCTCCCTGCACCCAATCCTAGCGACGCCTCTGCTGATGGTACATTTCTGTGGGGTTTATTATCGCTTTACCATAATTCCCGATAACCGAAATTACCCCTTACCGCCTGGTACGGCGAATGTTTGTGTCCGCCAGTGTTGACGCGGAGTGCTGCGAATTGCTGCTTGATTTCCTTGATGTCATTCTCCATCACTACACTTCCGGCAGCCGAAGCGACCCCACTGCTCATTCCGTCCATTGGGCCGCTGTCGAAATCCTGCACAAACACCTTGGGACTGGGCTGGAGATAAGTCTCGCCTGAAACAAGGATAGTTAGCTAAAAATATTAAAGAATGGTACTTAAGAGGTTGAGAAAAATTTGTGCTCACAGTTGAGCCTATCTAATCTATAATATTTCCGACTGAAATAAATTTATATCGTCGTATTTGCGTCATTGCATGAGAATTCGAGGAATATTATCGCAGCTCACAAATGAAACACATTCGTGGGAAAGCCCGCAGAGCAGAAATAGACAATGGTTTGCTGCGAAAACAGTTCACTTTTCGATAGAATTGGCTATGTATTATTCACTATTTCTGGCGCAGAAAGGTTCCTGCACATTCACCTACAAAATGTTCATATGACTGAGACTTCACTCATATACCACGAACACTCATGCAAAGAATGGTGATATGCATCTCTGCGTCGAAAAATTGACAAAGAAGAGCAAAACCTGAAATGCGCGCGTGATTTTTTCGATTCCCCAAGCCCCGAAGTGATGTCAGTGTACAATTAATGACGTTCGAATTCGAAGTGGGAGCGCCATTAAAAGGACCTGTTTTCATTACTATTCGGCAAACAGGACAGGCGTCAGCTGCTACTGTACCCAATTATGTCAAAGAAAATAAACCAGGAAGCAATGATATTCTCGAATTCATTAATGTCATCGCAGATTTGTACGGTCAAAACGAAGAGTTCTAATGTATCTCCAAGAATACTTTTGCTTAGTGGGACAGGGTGAGAAAGAAATATTTCTGACGTTTTACTTGATTAAAAATATTTGAGCGAAAGCGTCACTTTCCACTCAAGATCACATTTGGAAACAAGTCATTCTAGACCTGGAAACTACATTCCTACTATGTAGCTCACTTCGCTGCACAAATGCACTGAAGCAAGGCTAGCCACTCCGCATTTTATAGTCAAACCACCGTCGTACAGAACTGACCAGAGTGCACTAGACTACGACTACATTACGCCGTGCCCATGTCAAATTCGAAGTTCTTTGCTCGGCAAATCAGTGACGCAATGATAATCCGCGCGCGTGACGCTGATGCATGTACGCCGATATCTATTATGAAGTGTGCCCCTTTCCTACTTTCGAGATTACGCATCGTCATCGTAGCTTTAATGAGGTACTAGCTGAGAGAGCAGAGTATTAGAGTACGAAAGAGCATGATTGTTTAACTTTCGCGAGACGGCATTGTTTCTACTTAGTGAGTGGACATCAGACTCGATTTAAAGTGCGTAATATTCGTAATCAATATTGGCCGCCGGGCTGGCCTGTGAACAGGCCCGGCCTAACGTTGGACCTTTTGGACCTTAAGGTCCGGGGCCCCCCGGCTCTCCGCATGTAAGGGGGCCCCC
>JAQGCX010000640.1:0-14986 GCA_034700205.1 Plectus parietinus | reverse complement strand
CCCCGTCTCTCAGTAGCCTACATGGTGGGCCGTATACTTGGGTTGGACCGACGGTGTTGTTTCGGTAAAAATTACCGACTAAATTTTGCAATTTTTTCTTTACCGACTTTCATTTTAACTACCGACAAAAATTTTGTCCGCGTTACTGACTTTACCGACTTTGAAATTCTTTACCGCAACAACACTGGTTGTAGATCAAAGTATCTTCGAATCTACGCGTGGCGGTGTTTGGCGGTGGCGGCGTTCAGCTTCGTCTGGATGTTCGCGTGCTTCTTCGGGTCGACGGGCGGTCTGCGTGTGCTCATCAGTCTCGTCTGGCTGGTCGCCACCGTCATGTACCTCATCGGCAACTACGTGTCCAAGAAAACCGTCACATACTTCCAAGTTCGCTTTCAATGATTCCTGTGACTCAGATTTATCATTAGAAGAAGTGCTCTGCTGTTGCGTGACATTTGTACACCTGGCCAATGAACTTTATTACTGTATAGTCGTAGGCAATATTTGCCTCATTCTTCGTCGCTTTCTTGCTGATTGTTTTCCATGTTTTCGACGAGCAATGCCTGATCTTCGGCGCAACAACCACGAACTGGCGACCAGCGTTGCGTCGTCGAAGGGAATTCGTTCGTTGTCGGCGCTAAATTGATGCCGTCCATAGCTTCGATAGTGTCAGGCACTAAGAGTCCTTTGGTTTCGGGGAGAACAAAGTAAACGGAAAGTAAAGCAACGGCGATTGCCGAAGTGACGAATAAATAGGGCAGTACCGGCCAGTAACGTTGCAGATAAATGAGCGGCGGGACCATCACCGACGCCAACGGGTCGCTCAGACTCGTCAACGATGCTGCCGAACTTCGCACCACAGTTGGAAACAACTCGATTTGGTACTGTCCAATGCCGGCCCAAAGGCAGTTGCAGATGACGGCGCCGGCCAACAGACCGTAGAACTCGTACGGCGTTTGACTGTCGTAGAACTTGACGACCGCGACAAATGCGAAGCACAGAAAGACGGCAGTCAGTGGCAGCAGCACCATCTGTCGTCGACCGAACCAGTCGCATTTGTTCATTAAATAAATGAGCGGTGGGATGTACAGACGAAGGAATCCGTACAAGAAGAATTTGATGAAGGGATCGCCGGCAAGTTGACTGACTTGCAAGATGTACGCATTGACGGAAGCGCCCGTCGCGAACACCAACGAACACATGACCAGCGTGTACGCCGTCAATTTTCGCGTGGAGAACAGAGTGAAATAGCTCGTAGGTTTCCTGTTCTCTTCGCGGGGAATCTGACTCAGATGAGCACTCGTCACATCAGCACCATGGCCACGATTTCGGCGACCAATTTTGCTCAGATTCACAGCCGCCTTAAAAGTCGAAACCAATTTTGAAAAGTGTCAATCGATATTACCTTTTCCAGTTCGCCTTTCTGAATTAACCAGCGAGGTGATTCGAAAAAGATGGTGTACACGAACATCAACGGAAATCCAACGACACATAGCGCAATCAGGTAACGTTTCCAATGCCTCGTCAGGTAACCAATCACAGCCGCCGCCATGTATCCAAAGTGCCACATATTGGCTAGATTCATGACTACATTGTGTTTGCCATCAGTCATTTCCATCGCCCACACAAACTTGAGATTCGTCGTGGCCATCATCAATCCACCGACGACGAAGCGACTGGCGAACAGCAGCTGCCAAGTGGACGCCATGGTACCGACCAGCGTGGCGACGACGAACATAACGAAGCAGCACAAGAAGACGCGTTTGCGCCCGAACGAGTCGGACAACATGCCCGCGGCCGCCATGGCCACGAACGTCCCGGACATCTGGATGCTGTTCATCATTTCGGGCACATGGTCGAGGTCGCAGATGAGCGACCACTCTTCGATTATGGTGAAGAACGGCGCTTCCCATGTCAAATTATGATCGCACAATCCACTGTTGTAGGCGAGACAAAAACGCTCCTTCTGATGCGTTCTGTTCAACTCCAACACTGTGCCGTTTTCCAGTGAACAACGGACCGTCGGTTCGTAGGTCGCAAACGACATGAACGCATAATTGCCAGCCAACAGCACTATTGCCACTTGCAGCACCGCCACGTAGCTCCATTGATAGCGACCGAATGCACCAACAACCTTCAGCGCTTGTTCAAAATTTGTGAAAATTATCGACAGCGCTGGTCGATCTGAACGAATTTCTTCGATATCATCCGCAATCTCTTCTTCACTATCCACTGTGTCGCTTTCGATCATTGTTGGTTTTAGTGTTCGCGAGGTAGTTGTCGGCCCGTTCAACGTCGGCAGTCCGTCGCCCTCAGCAACAGGTTTTCACCAGTCAACAGCGCACTAATCAATATCCGACGGCTGTGACGCCAACTGATGTCCGATTCAGTGCAAATATGGAACAAAATCCGAAGATTAATGAATCGTTTACTCAGTAATTTCGTTGTCAGATGCCGTGTATTGACCAGGGCAACAGAACAATTTCGTCAGGGCGCACCTGCGACTGCGACAAGCGAAAGTCGTCCCGCTACCTTCGGCATATTGATTGGCATAGAAATGTATTAGTGGCGCAGCGCCATCGCCGTCTGCCATCAAACAAATTGCACGAATAAAAAGCGTGAGCTTGCGGAGACTGCGCGAAACACAATTGTGTTGGCATAGCTGACGAATAAAAATCACAGTGCTTCGTCCGTGGGATCGCTTTCTTCCTGTTCCATGTTCGTGAGCAAGTCAGAATCGCTGTCGACATTGCAAAACATTCGACGCAATCTTTTCCAGGGTCGTATCGCTCGTTCGTAGCCCAGTTCCGCCACATCGTCGAGCGTGTCCGGTAACGGCCGCCCTTTTGTTTCGGGCAGCAGGAAGTAGGCGGCGATCAATGCTATGAATGTCACGACCGCCACCTCGACGACCGGCGCTGGATGGTAATAACGTTCGGCATACACGAGCTGTGGCATCAGGATGGACGCCAGCGGATCGAACATGAGCACGATACTGGAAGAGGTGCTGCGTAAGCGGGTGGGGAACAATTCCATCTGGTACTGTCCGATGCCCGTCCACAGACAGTTGCACACCACGGCGCCCGCCATCATGGCGATCAGATTACTCGAGCCCGTCAACACCTCGCTCAGCGTCGCCGTTGTGAAGCACAACCAGACGATCAGCATCGGAAGATAGATCATTTCACGTCGGCCGAACCAATCGAGTTTGCGATCGGCGTAGTACAGTACAAAAGGAATGTAGATACGAAATGCGCCGTACATGGCGAGCTTGAGGAAAGGACTGCCGCTTAGGAGACTCACTTGGAAGACGAACGCGTAAGACGCGCTGGCGGTCGCGAACGTGATCAACGACAGCAACAACGTGTAGAGCAACAGACGCCGACTGCTCACCAACGTCAGCAGTCCATGTCGTTTGCTGTCACGTTCTTGCGGAATCGAACTCAGCGAATCGGTGGTTATCTCCACCCGATCGCATGCTGACAGATTTCGATTACTCATTCGCGTCAATTGTCTCGCCGCCTAAATACAAATGATATGAAATTACCGTTCAATGGCTGAAAAATACGCGCCTTTTCGAGTCGTCCTTTTTGAATCAGCCATCGCGGTGACTCCACGAAACACGTGTAAAAAAATAGCAAAGGAAGACCGATTGCATTCAACACGAGCAGATAGAGCTGCCAATCTCTGGTGAGGAAGCCAATCAAGGCGGTGATGATGTAGCCAAAGTGCCACAAGCCGGCTAAATTCATGACAAAGTTGCTCTCTTGACCAGTCATTTCCATGCTCCAAACAAAATTGACGATGAACGTGGCGGCGATCAGTCCGCCGACGACAAATCGGGAAGCGGCTAAAGTTTCCCAGTCTGGTGCCAATGTGCCCAAATAACTGGCGGCCAGCAATATCACGAAACAGATGGTGAACACTCGCTTCCGACCAAATTTGTCCGACAATAATCCAGTGAAGCAGAGGGCGCAGAATGTACCGATCATTTGAATTGTGTTGATCAGTTCCGGCACATAGTCCAGCTGACACACTAGCTTCCACTGCTCGATTATCGTTCGGAAGGGCGCCTCCCAGGTGACGTTCGCGCACTGACCACCTTCGTACAGACGGCAGAAATACGCTGCGTCGCGGTGATCGTGCTCGACGACGCTGTCGTTGAAGTGGCACTGCACCGTGGGCATGTACGTCGCGTACGGCATGAAGACGAAATTGCCGCACCACATGACGATCGAGAATTGCATAACGACGACGAACGCCCAGTGGTACGCGCCGAAAGAGCCGACGGCCGACAGCACCTGCTCGAAAGTGTCGAACGTGACTGTCTTGACGGCGGACTCGTCGTCCTCTGCGACTTGCTCTTCGTCGTCTGCATGGAGATCTTGGTGGTGCGATGAGCTATCCATGGCCTGGCGTAAGCCAAAGCGGAGAGCACACAGCTGATGCGAGCAAGTGGGGACAGCACAAGAGCCGGTGGGGCCAGATCAATCGGACTGCGGGACGACGGACAGTCCGTCCGCACTTCGCAGCGACGCCGTATCGATTGTCGTCCGAGCACGACGGCCAAGATCTACCGTTGCGGCGGTCTCAAGCAGCACTGACACGCCCAGTCCAGAACAAATTGATGGCTGGGGAATAGCGTCCAGTCTCAGGCACCGACGTTCTGTTCACTCTGCGTCAACCTCTCTCACTCTCTCTCTCTCTCCTGCTGCTAATGCTGACGCTTGTCTGGCATGGCAACAATCGTAACATTTTTCTTATGATTAATGCGTCTTGTCGCGAATGAGTGCCAAGGCCCACAAACAAACAACACCCTCGCTGTGATTCATCGGCTTTTTGCAACAACGGATGTGCACTAATTGCAAAACCGAATCGCGAAATGAAAATGGAACGACATTCTAAATCGATGAGATGCGATTGAAAGCGCGCGCCTTAATTGACTGTTTGGCACAGAAGGGAGCGCTGGCAATAGCACCTCATATGAGCGAGACCTCACGGTTTATATATGAAACACTCCTCTTGCCCAAAAATAACAACTAAACGATTCCGCTTAAGCATCCGCAGCTAGGGTTGCCAGACCTACTGCTTTGAGGTGGGATCTACTGCTGAGCAGAAGACAAAAACTACTGCTTAGGAGCCCATCATACTACTTCTACTGCTTTGTCAATTTTTGTGCACCAAATCGCTCAAAACGTACCAAATTACTCAAAATTTTCGCCTGCGGCGGGCCCAGGGGCGCTTAAGCGCGCCCCTGAACCCCCAACCGATTTGGCTCGTGCGACGCTTTACGTTGTATAGGGGACCCCCAACCATTTTGTAATCGGGCCACCAATGCCCATCACCGGCCCCTGTAGTGTTAAAAATCTGCGTAAAAATAGTTACATGTAAAAAATTAGCGACGAAAAATTAGTATATTTAAAATTTGGATAATATCTACTGCTTTGGCATTTTGAAATCTGGCAACCCCTATCCGTAGCAGCGTAACTAGCTGCCATGATTGATATGTTGGAATATTTGTAAAACGCTTTCTCTTTTGAGCAAATTTGATTTTACTGCCGAATGCAACAGACATACTCGACAGCCTTGCATTTCATAAAGATGCATTCACCTTTTCGCCGAGCGAAAACACTTCTGGCAAATAGAGTTCAATCGGTTGCGCAACGGTCTCAATTTTCAGTCGTCCTTTGGAAACATCCATTTTGTCGCCCGAAACGAAAAACGATTCGCACTTGTGCTGCAATCAAGCACGAAATGCTATAACCATATCACACGCGATGAAAACGAATTACCGGCACTTGACTGAATTCCATGCTGATTTTTCTCGCATCAGTATCGACAGAATAAAAATTGTCGGTCTTGGAGCGAACTGTCGCGTCGGTTTTGCATCGCCTCCATCCTTCTCTGATCACACCAAAACGTCCCAAGCCGTCGCCACCGGTCGATAGTCGCAGTTTCGAGCAATCCTGTAATACAGTCGAAACCGGATAAGAGCACAACGGATAAGAGCACATTTTTTTCAGGCCCCAATCTTCAGTTTAATACCGAGGCGAAACCGGTTAAGTGCACATGCCCAAATGTCAATCGAATTCAGTCTTCATGATTCAACAAATTCATGCAATTTGATTGACAATTCGTCAGTTTACCAAATCTTTTGAGCAAATACTGACACGAGAAGCTATTTCGTCAAATATTTACGTCAGCACATCTTGCTAATTAGTCAAATTGACGTTTTTACGAAGCCAATAGTGGAAAAAGCGGGAAAAGCACCACTAAAGAAAAACCGGATAAGTGCACAAACCGGATAAGAGCACATTTTTTCCGAGCCGGGTCGATGTGGTCTTATCCGGTTTCGACTGTATTGCATTGCGATTTCAACGTGATACGAATGCACGACAAAGAAAAATGTAAAATAAATGTGCTCTTAATCAAAAAACTACGGGATCTGAAAGAACCAGTACGTTCAGATCTGGAGACATGGAGATCGTAATCCTGCGAAATTTTTTCCAAATGACCCGAATCAAGCTGAATCCTGGCCAGAAGGAATTGGTGAGCTGACTCAATTAGGCATCAAGCAGCATTACGAACTGGGCAAGTACTTGCGGCAACGATACGACAACTTCCTTTCCAAGAAATACTTGGCCCGTGAGGTACTGTACATCATCATTTTGTAAAACAGTCGGTCAATAATTATAAAGCCTACGTCAAGAAATTTTTCAAAACAAAGACTTACTGTAGGATCGTTTAGTGTGAAACCATCATAAGTGTACTTGGAGTCCGATGTTGTGGGAGGGGGTCGGAAATCCAAAACTCAAATTTCGAGGGGGGTCGGAAATCCAAATCCTAAAATCTGAGGGGGAATCGGAAATCTCAAAAATTTGAATATGCAAATTAGGCAAAATTACGGTATTTTGGCCTAAAAACCGTATTTTTTTCGACCGTCGGCCAAATTTCTAGGGAGGGTCGGAAATCCGGCGCTCCATCGGACCGAATTGGGAAGAGTAACCCCCCGCCTTAAGTACACCTATGGAAACTCATGATCTTTCAAAACATTTTTTGTGAGGCAAATGGTACCGGCTTTTTTCATAAACAAGGGCCTGCCTTTTATTTGGAAAATAGGAAAATACCGTATTGAAGTGCGAGCTTGAGCGTGCGTAGAAGCGGGGTGAGGGTTTTGGATGACGCTCTCAGAGCACGGTCGGCAATTTTTCCGGCTGTAGCACAGCCAAACCACAATATTTTTTGCTGAAATTATTTTAACATATTTATGAGAGTTCAGGGAACAACTTTTACGCTTGTCGATATTAGATTATTCGAGAAAACCACGAATACGTTTGAAAATTGACTTTGAAAAAACTCGTGCTCTTAAAGTATTTCACGCCCCTGCTCGCACTACAATACGGTATTTTCATATTTTCCGGTTAAAAGGCAAGGGCCTTGTTTACAAAAAAACCCGGTATGGGGCTACCTTTTACACAGGTTCCTTGAGCAACTGTTTCCTATTATGGATCGAAATTTGGGCCACATGATGGAACCGATGATTCTGAATTTTAATTATAGATCACTGTTCGCAGTAGCAGCTACAATCGAGCGATAATGTCAGCGTTGGCGAACATGGCTGGACTGTTTGAACCGGAAGGTGGGCAAGTGTGGAACAAAGATATCAAATGGCAACCTGTGCCTGTGCAGGTTGTGCCGAAAAAAAATGACCCAGTGAGTGAAAAACTGCTCTATTGTTACGCCGTTTTAACGTACTTAAACGACATTTATGTACTTTTACAAGAAATTTACCGAAATTTACGATTATAAATACCTATCGTATTTACGGAAATAGTAGTAACACACGCAGAAATATTAACATCTGTGTTTCAATTTTGTACTGAGAAACCAAAATTCTTCTAAATACGACAGAAAATGCGTTAGCATGCACTATGTCAGTTAATTAATGTTTTAGTTTTTGTTTAGTAGAGAAAAACATGTTTTATAATAGCTATTTTCACAAGAATTTCGCTATTATTTTGTGTTCTATCTCCATTTTTCGACACTCTTTTTATGGCTCACGAAGAGCTTGAAATAATAGTAACACCCTTAATATTAGTAGCAAATAATAGCAATAATAGTCACACAGGGTAGAGAAAAGTTGAAATAACAGTAACATCATGTAACTATTTCCTTATATACGAATCATTCTTATTCGCAAAAAGAGATTACCGTAACCGAAAAATGAATGTTTTTCAGCCAATGATATGTTTCTTTTCCGTTTGCAGATGCTCTACATGGATCGGGCATGTCCAGTCGCCGCCAAATTATTTGACGACTACAAGAAAACCTCGCCAGAAATTAAGCAAATCGAGGAGAAGTATTTAAGGCTCAGAAAATTTTTGGGAGAGAAGTCCGGCCTCAACAGGACTCTAAAGTTATACAAAGACGTTGGCCTTGTACACGATCCCCTAACAGTCGAGGTTTGAAGTTGTTTTATAACTTTCTATCCCCTACAGTGCACGCTGGAAACTGTAAAGCCGCGTTTACAATGCACATACATGACCAGCAACATACATGACCAGCAAAATACATGACCAGCTACATACATGACCAGCAATATATTTGACCAGCAAAAAAGCGACCCCTGTTTACAATGCACATACATGACCAGCAAAATACATGTACAGCGGACCAATGAAAGTGCGCGTTGCTATGACAATATAGTATCAAAACCCAAGCTCATGCCTGTAAATCAGGACGTCGTGACAATATTATGCGCGAAAACGCACCGTAGGTCACATACATGACATACATGACCAGCAACATTCAAACCGAATAGAACTTCAATTTGCTGGTCATGTATTTTGCTGGTTTGCTGGTGCATTGTACACGCTGTTGCTGGTCATGTATTTTGCTGGTCATGTATGTTGCTGGTCATGTATGTGCATTGTAAACGCGGCTTTAATTGCTCTCGAGTCATCGCTGAGAGGTCAATCATCAGCACTTGCAATAACTATCGCTTTGTCCATACGATAACGGTGAATCGGTATTCTCAAATTCAGATTCACTCAGAAAATTATCAATTTTATTTTCTGCGTAGCATAAAAATGAATCAGGAAGACCTAGAAAACGTTTTACCGCAGCAATTCAAGCATGTTATTTTCGAATTGGAGAATACCGATTCACCGCTATTGTATCGACCTTGATACAAAGTTTTAATTCGTGCGAATATTCACTCCGCAGATGATGTTAAAAAGTGGATGAAATGTTTCGAAGAGAGTTATCAGTCAAGTTGGTTATTCAGAAGTGGTAGAAATTGTTAATTGACCTCTCAGCGATGACTCGAGAGCAGTTAAACGCGACGCTATTCAGAGAGATGCACCTGTCAGATTTTGATGGGTCTGTGGTGTGCCGCTTTACTCAACTTAAGTGGGGTTTCAATATTCGCAGGCGGTAACCACTGGACATAATCAGGATAAGGCCCTCTAATCATTAATTACCGAATAAAGCCCAGCAAAAAAATGGGAAGGGGATGCCTTAGCTTCTTTCGGGTGGTGAATTTGCCCATTTCTTGAGGTCATGACGATAAAGTTACTGCCTGTCATTTGCATCACAACGACTAGTGCACATTACTCCGCGTAACAGGGTGTTCAGACAGATTATTTGGTCATTACAGTATAAATCGGACAAATGTATTTTCATCAACTTTGGGTACCTGGCACATGTATGCCGGAAATGCAGTACATACCGTATTTATTGCAATAGAAACGCATGCGCTTATATTTCCGATTACCCTGGACCCCGCGCTTGTCACTGTTCTTGATCATATTGGATTACGTGGTAATGTTCTTGCCTGGATTCGCAGCTATCTCTCATGTCGGTCACAGAGAGTTAGAATTGATAATAAACTCTCCTCATATCGTCTACTTCCTCTCCTGATAACGGCCACGCCAACCACGGTTATCGTTGCGTTGCCCGCGCGTTCCAGATTAACGTCGACGGGTTGTTTTGGCATGGTTTCTTTGTAATAGGGTGGAGTGGAGTTGGTTTGGTGCAATGGATGGACGGCAATTTATTGCAATACAGGGTGACACATAAGTTCTAGTACAACTTTTCAAACGACCATTACTGTCAGTCAGCAATGGTCGTTTGAAAAATTGTACCAGAACTTATGTGTCACCCTGTAGGAACGCATGCGCTTATATTTCCGACTTCTATTGGAGACTGCGCTTCTTTTTTTCGATAACGTGATAATTTTTTAATTTCAGTACAATTTTGAACAAAACCCCGTAAAAATTCCCATTTTATTCAGTAAAAGTGCTGCAGTATTGACCCATGCGCTTCTATTGGAGACTGCGCTTTTATTAGAATAAATACAGTAACAATGACCTAAATTATAAAATGAATGATAACGACTGTTGGCATCGAGTTTCCTCGAAAATAAGCACAGGAGTTTAATTGTGCAAACTGAAGCGTTGAGAAACAGTGAAACATTGACTGAAATAATATCGAAAGGAACTGAAATAATACAGGGTAAGGCATCTAAAATGACACGATTTGTTTCGGTCATAGAAATTCATCATGATATCCAATCATGACGTGTGATAGCTCATTTAAAAGCCCTGATAATGGCAATTTTGACTGTATAAATTTGAAAAAATTTCTAATTTGGTTTTGACACGAAATTTAGCGTTTTTCAAATGTTTCAAGTTTTAAAGTGTACTCGTTTCGATTGCGTACAACTTTTTCAAATTTGCACTGATTTTAACTAACTTTGAGCACAAAGTAGAGTAGAACAACGAGTTTTACTATATCAATTTTCATTGAGCTCCGATTTACCAGTCACGGGTTATGCAGGCCAATGTTTATGTGGTCGACCAATACTGAAATCTTGGTCAATTTCAAGTTTTTCCAAAAAAGTGAAAAAATAACACTTTTTATGACTCATTTTCAATTTCTACCGTCAGATTCGTGATCAGCATTAAAAAATGAGCCAGAAAAGTGTTATTTTTCACTTTTTTGAAAAACTTGAAATTGATCAAAATTTCAATATTAGACGACCACATTAACATTGGTCTGCAAAGTTACGACACCTTTTGTATCGCTGCCCGCAGGCAAACAACTCCCGCGGGGTGAAAAAATTTGCATAAAAAACCGAAGAATATGAGCTTTACAATGGTACAGGTCTCAAGTCTGTGTCTTAAAAATGAGCCGAGATATAAATTTTTGAAATGTGTCAGGTCCATCTAGAACACCCTGTACTTATGCTAATGCACTTTTAAAATTTTTTCAGTATGTGTGCCTTTTCTGTGTTTAATGTTTAGTCAAATTACGTATCGTACAAAGTCAGAGTCAAAGCATTTATTTTATTCCATACTAGGCCAGTGTTCTGGGGCCTGTTAAAGTGATACTTGTAACAATCGTTTTTTTCCTGAACAGTAATAAAATTTTTGTGCGAATCTCGCCGTTGAACAAGAAATATACAAACGGGTTGCAACTGAAGAAACTAATATAATTTAGTAACTCAGATAGACCAAAGAAAGAATAATCATTAGTCACAGGAAATAGAGTTATAATCACGAAAAAAATTTGAAATTCCATAAATACAAGCACAATTATGCCAAAATGAAGCGCAAGTTTGCGCTCGGCCTTTTCACGTTTCAAAATCTCATTTCTGTTTGCAACTTGGCCAATTTTTGTTGGTCTTTTCAACAAAATGGCGACATAACAAAAAGTGAGTATAATGAAAACAGTTACCCAAACAACACGTTCGAACCAAACATAATATACATTCAACCAACCATCAAAGTCAAAATTAAACGAGTAAGATTCGGGGTAGAAGTGAGCTCCGAACCCTGGTAGCAATGAAACAATCCCGCTAGCTATGCCGAAAAAGTAGGCAAGTGCAACATACACACGCGTGAGGTTTCTACTAAAAAAAGAATCATGATAAGAAAATCGACAAACAGCGACGTATCGATTTACAGCGATCATTGCAATAAGTACTTCTCCAGTGTAATAACACGCACATCCCGTCACGCCCTGAAAAGTATTTACCGTATTTGTTCGATACAGGTTATAGCTCATAATAACGTGGTAACCCTAAAAACGTACTTGGGATCCCGGTCGGGAATAGATAGGTCAAATCTGAAATCTAAGATGGGGGGTTGAAAATCCTGACTGAGAGGAAATTCCCCCAAAATACCTATGTGCATCTGGACAATTCTTTTCCAGTGGATCACGTTTTAGACGGAATTAGTGCCCCCAATAGAATAAGTGTGATGTCTGACCTCAATTATCTTATCGACGGAGTCGCCGAATATTCGTTGTTGTTGCAGCAAAATGCACGGGATCCAATAGAACAAGCTACGAAACATTTCGAGAACTTCAGAATACGCTAGGTACAAGACCAAAGTGTAGAAGGGTATGTTTGAAAACGTTTTCGGATTGCGATGGATGACAAAAATGACCATTAAGTAAAGGACGAAACTGGGTAATGTAAGAATTCCAATGCAGCTCGCGGCAAAAATGTTATTCAATTGTGAAAAAGTTGAAGCTGAGGATGTTGAATTCATTTTTAATTTTGGTTGTTATTATTATTGGTGATTATACGGCACTCGTTTTCCGGAGTAAAATCGAAAACGCGATCAAAATCTAAATATATTAATTGTACCTCGAATTATATTAATTGCCCGCACGGTGGTAAATTATTGCCCTTTGGCCATCTATTGTGCCTAATATTACTTTAGAGCTGACTGTACTATGAATAATAGACAGTGAGTTAGCAGAAATCGTCCAGAAAAATCGTTTAGTTGCCAGCTGATGAGAATGCTGTTTCCAGATCGGCAGTTGTTAACCCAATGACGAAATGCCTTCATTCGCGAAAGATATATATAGAATGACTTTGCCGGTTCGATACTACAGTCAACGACCGACTTTGGCTTGGCACAACGAACAAAGCTTTTTAGAATTCGCTGATATTCATGTGAATTAAGTTAGTAGAACATAAATTTCGAAAAATATACTCAGATTTTTAAAAAAATTTTATTCCTTAGTTATGCCCAAAATAGTTTCTAAAATTTCAGTTCTATCAAAAAATGTATATTCCAATCAAAATCTTAAAAAGAGTACACCATTCGATTGGAAATGATGAGAGGAATCCGTACTTTTGAATTTTGATGCTTTTTCAAATTTGAAATTTTGAATACTAAATTTTGAATTTTGTCATTTTTAGGGATTTTTCGATTTTCGCAAAAAAACCTGTACCTAAGGTATTTTAAAATTTATACTAGAATTAAAGCCCTAGTTCTCTTCTATCAAATAGTATTATCGAAATTTCAGCTAGGCCACCGCCATGCGGGAAATGTCGCTGATGAACGTCGCCGGGTTGTCTTGGCATGGTTGCTTTGTAGCAGAGTGGAGAGGAGTTGGTTTGTTGCAATGGATGGACGGCGGAAAGTGAACAGGAAGCGAATACTGCCGTATATTTACCCTCTGTGAAAACAGTAAACATCTTGTTTTCGAAGCAGGTGTGTTCCTTGTCCATTTTCCCACATTCCAGAACACTTTGTCCATTTTCCCATATTCCACAATATTTTGCCCATTTTCCCATATTCCAGAACCCCATTTTCCCATATTCCACAACGCTTTGTCCAATTTTCCATATTCCACGATATTTTGAGCTGGACCTTTCATTTCAGATACCATCTTGCGCCGTAATCCATACAAACAAATTTGCATAAAACAAAACAAATCTGTTTAGTGTTCTTCATGTTTAGTTAATCGATCGTTTTGGTGACATTGGCAGAACTGAAGAAGGTGGTTGGGCACATTTCGATTTTGAACCGGCTGCGATTCGAACATTTCAAACGCATCTCGGAGAAAATCTGAACAATATGTGTTTGTTTCATTTCACCAATTGCAAGAAGCTGCAAGACCTGGGTCTGTCCCCCACATACCAGCTATGCAAAGATTTGAACTGGTTATTCATTACCATACTGTTCTCTAAAACTTATGCAACATAAATAATTTCAGATTTGTCCGATCACTCCGATCACTTGACAGTTCTGCCAATGTCACCAGAACGTTCGATCAACAGAGTATGAAGAACACTAAATAGATTTGTTCTAAATGAAACCGATCGGACAATAGGTTATTTCTCCTTACGTGAGCGTTGGTAGCCTCGCTTGCGACTGTTCACATTTGCCATTTGATCTTTAGCATCGTTCTGTTCAGCTTCTGTCGTTCCACTGCTTGCAATGCGTCATTGTGAGCTTTCTGTGCTCTCCTGCCTGTCATATTCAAGGCTGTCGCTCTATTTTTCGATCAGTTTGTAACGGCTCACATAAGTTTTAAAATTCAGCTTTATATCGCTATTTTCTTCACTTTTATGCTAATTGCGACCAACACAAAGTCGCAGTCCGGTGGGACAAACGAATCCGACATATATACAGTTCAATTACCAGTATTATATTTTCAAATCTTGGAACGAAATAGATTCGAAATTTGATTCTGCAGCTGTATGATTAGAAGTAGTTGCATATTGCTTCTGCTTCGAACCCCGTGGCAGCATTTAGAAATACCTGAAAGCATACAGGTAGGTAACTGAGGTTCGAGGCCAGGGGCCTATTTCACTAAAGCTCAACAATCAGCAAGCAGCACACGCAAAGTACGCAAAGTGTATCAATGAATATTATTACACTTTGCTGCTTGCTGATTGCTGAACTTTAGTGAAATAGGTCCCATGGGAAGGGGAGGATAGGCAAAAAAAGTTTTTCACGAAAAATCGATTCTATCCGGAGCTTGTTCGATTGGTTGAACCAAAAAAGAACTCACTTTCTGAACAGAAACGTTCACCAACTCAAATTTGTAGCTGTTACTACTATATATGGGGTCGGTATGGCCATACCGAACCGAATAATTCGGTATAACGAGCGATTTCGGTTCGGTATGTACCGGACCGAACCGAACCGAAATCCATTTTTACAATACCGAAAAAATACCGAAC
>JAQGCX010000639.1:0-14991 GCA_034700205.1 Plectus parietinus | reverse complement strand
TTTTTGGGAAGGTCCAAGGCACCCTCGACGAAGGTTAAAATAACAGTAGCCCAGGGCTTCTATTACTTAAAATACGGTAGGTTGAAATAATAGTCAAAAATAGAGCCCCATGGGCTACTATTTCTTAAAATACGGTAGCTTCACTTCAATGATCCAAACAATACTCACCGCGAGAAAAGCAGGAACTGTTGTAAATAACAGAATAGTGAACAGCGTACTCGTAGGACCGAACAATAAAGCCGGAATCGATAAGAGATTATCGCGAATGTTCAGTACCAAAGCTGTGTCTAGTTGAAAATTAGTCCATCCTAAAAATGACGTCTGATGACCATGAATTAGCAGAACTTTTGCTAATGAGCATACCGTATACGAAGAGAATGACGATTAAAGCAGCGATTTCTGGGATCGCAGATTGTGAGATCCACCCGAAGTACTGGGCGATCGTTGAACCGAGCTGCAAGAAGAAGGTACCGGCTTTTTCCGAAAGAGCGTCCCTCCCCCCTCAAATGAGTACCCCAGGGGCGCTCATTAGAGTTGACTTTCCTAATGAGCGCCCCGGGGCACTCATTAGGATTAAAAGTTATTTATGTTCATGTTCATGTTCATGTATGTTCACAGTAATAGATAAGCTTCAGGGCCGTGCCGCCGTAGCCAGGGGGGCGTCGGGGTTCCAACCCCCCCCCCCGTTTTCAGGAGCTCACAAAAACAGATACATTTCTTTGAAAATTTTTGATTTGCCTAGGAAAATTGTCCGGTTTTAGCTTCGAGCCTGGTACTCTTTGTCATGCGTAAGAACCCCGAAAGGAGGACTAACCACTGCAATGCATGTTTCACGCATTTTGACGACTTTCTGAAAGAGCGGTCCGGGGATTCGGATTAGGATTCGACCTGGGCTGGGCGAAAGTGCCAAAACCTAATTAGCGCCCCGGGCGCTCTTTCGGAAAACCCCGGTAATAAGCGAGAAAGATCTCAGAGAAATACTACTTACCGGCATGCATAACAGAAGGCCGAAAGTGGAAAAAAAGGCGCAAAGAACTGCCAAAACATGTGTCGAATGTCGGTGCAGCTGGGGAAATCCTTCGAGAATCGAAGCGTGAACAAACATCATCCAAATTACCTAAAAAATTGCTGTGTGCACTCAGATGAAATAAGATGCTCGCATACCATTGGTCCCAGCGCGACGTAGAGAAAGTGCGCGATGTAATAAATGAGCGCCCATAGTGGTCCTGCCCAAGCTGTTGCAGCGCACACTGGGAACGTATCGAACGTAAAAACTTCGTCTGCAATGCGTGGCTGTTGACGGATGAAAACTTTGTCGTCAAGTCAACGTCAACAAACCCGTCGTGTGCCAGGCGATGTACGATGGCTGTTCAACCTTCAAGTGTCCCAAACAACCCATTCGCAATATGGCCATCATGAACGGACCAATGAGCTGTAGACCTGCTATCATCAGAGGAGCATAAGTTGTGAATACGCTATCCGTTCTCGGTTTATACCAACTGGCCAACAGAATAAGAACCCCTGTCAGTGCAGACGACGAATCCACTATGGCCAGAATAGCTTGATACGTTCCCTGAAGAAGATTCGTTTTCAGAAATTACATCTGTTGAAACTGACCTTGCTGATGGCTTCATAGTGATATGGCATTAGATTCGATAAATAACCTGTCGAGCTGGCGATGCCGGCGACGGCCGAATTGAATTCCAGACCAAATAGAAACATGAGAAGCGTCAGCACAGCTAACATTGTCAGTGGCACGACGACGAAATAGCGCAGAGCAAAATGACCGATGTTTTGTCCAAACTTGTATAGAATCCCGAATACGATGCCCCAGATGAGAAAATGAGCGACGGTAAGAAGGAAGGGAGGTAAATGGATACTATAGTGAGGCGACTGCTCACTCGTACCATAGTACCACGATTCCGCATAAAACAGCGACTCATTTTCCGACACACTCTCCCCCCGCACATAAAATCTGAAATCCAACACTTTGCAAAACTTCCACCAAGAAAGTCAACATACCGGTTGAATTCTTGCGCCGGCCAGTGATTTTGAGGATAATCCAAATATTTACTTCTTTCGCCATGGATGAATCTTTCAGGATGAGTTATGTTCAACTCTGACACGTTGTCTTTGAAGTTAAAGCAGACTGAAACTAGTCTTTTGAGCAAAAAAGTGAACATCGCGTGTCTTGTGATCAACTTACAGGCACTGTTGTAGGTGGAACTGCAGTTGAGCGCCCAATCAAGTTGTGGTCGAATGGAAAAGAATATGTATAGCAGACTTTGAGCAGCAAGTAGCTGTTTATAGAACAGCTTTTCGCCTATCAGAAATACCAACGCCCATCCAACACCTGCGCAGGGTAGAAACCGGTTACACATACGAATAAACACGATTAGTCATACCGCTGGCAATGGGAGCCATTCGACGAAAAGTCTGCACCGGCCCATTACCAGAGACGTAGCCGACGTTCAGACAGAGATTAATGGCGGGCACGCTGAAGAGTAATGCGAAGAGCGGGATCGTCAGTAGGTAGATGTCTGCAACAGAAATAAAGGTGAAAAGGCGTAGAAGACGGCGACTTGCCGCCGACGTCGACGACGGACGCAAGCCAGCCAGATCCGGCGCCGGACACGCTGACGGCGAGGGCGAACAGCTGCCAGTGACTGTCGACAACGGCGGCCATGGCGGCAGACAGCAGGTGGGATCGGCTGCAGCGTGAGACTGGCGGGCATGCACGGCGATCAGGCGCGAGTACTGCTGGCCGCTCAGCGCAAAGAACGCACGCGCCGTTGGCACAAAACCGGTCCGCCGAGGACTGCCGCCGCTGGTCGCATCAGAACCGCAGCGTTCGATGCCAATAGCCGGTACACGGCGTCTCTGTCGGCTGCTCGTGACACAGCTAAGCAAACGGCAGATCGGCGGTCGCTACGGGCATCGGGCGCAGTCAAGCCGTTGCCATCGCAACGCCGTCAACGATACGCCGGTGGTACTAGTCGTTGCGTCCCGACGATTTATCGCCGTCTCGTCATCAATTGCGAAGCAAGTCGCACCTCTTCGTCCCGTCGTGTCTGGGCCTCTGTCGCCGAACCGCGCAGTGACACGTCCATACACTGTGCGGCGCACAAAAATGACCTCCGCCTACGTGCGCGCTCCGTCGACCGAATTCGGCGCCGTGTTACGGCCGACCACACGGCCAGTAGTGTCGTCCGTCAGCCCGCAGGATGGCCCAATCCGCCGTGTTCGCACTCCTCCTACTCTTGTTCGCCGTCGTCCTTGGTGCGTTGGTCATTCATTTCCGGTGGAACGCTCACCTGCTTCCTGTTTTCCAGGCGCAAAAAATGACCTGTTCAAATCGAGGCTGCTATGCCTGCCCACGCACATGGAGGTGTATATTGACTACACCAACGGCGACTTCTCCGGCGTCGTCTACACTGAAGGCAGTTACGACAACCCCGACTGCTTTAGGGTGATTGAAAAGGCCAGCAAAGTGATTTTCAAAGTTCCGTACGACGGTTGCAAAACATATGACGTAAGTCACGAATTTCCAACACGAGCAAAGTAACTGATGAAAATTTGACTTGCAGGAGAAAGAGGTTTACAGCAACACGGTGATTATTCAGCACCACCATCGGATCATGACATCCGACGACGCGGCATTCAAAGTGTCCTGTGACAAACGGAACATGCAAAGCGGCGCAGAAGTGATGGTCACGGAGACCATGTACATGGTGCACGACAAAAACAAGTACGAGGGCAAGTACAACCCCGACGAGGACGTCAATCCCCAGCTCAAATATTCCCAACTCAACAAACAGAAGACCATCGAGACCGCCAAAGGCACCATCGTCTATGTCACCCAGAAGAATGCCAGTCGGACTGTCATTGAAAAGTATTAAATTCCCGCTCAACAGTCTTGATGACGCACTTTGTTACATTGCAAGTTGTCGTTGGTGCTAGTCATTAGTGTAAATGCGACTTTATTTGCTCATAAATTAACAAGAATAACATTTGTGGAGTCTGTCGAAGCATTGTGAAACAACAGCAAGATAGTCATTGGCATTTGGTCAAAGAACAAATCTCGAAGAAAGACCAAGGGACATGTAGCACATTGAAATTATATAAACGATTTGGTGCGACTGGTGATAAATTTCCGGCACACTGGGCAATAAGTGACTTTCGGGCTGCACTCGTCGCAGAGAAAATGCTCGCAATTGAAACGAATACTCTTCTCGCGGTCGAAACATACGGGACATAACAGACGTTCGTTTGCCTGAAACACTTCTTGTGATAAAATATATTGCTAAGACGGCTGTCAGTATTACCTCGAGCTTTTTCTGACAGACAGCATCGTCTTCGACGGCGCTCGCAGTCGCAATTTGATGACCAGCTGCATAGCCAACTTGGAAAAACCGAGGGAATTAAACAATTTTTTTACCTTTGTTGATTCGATAGTCGATACGACCGCGACACGTGGGGCACCTGGGCAAAGCTTTGGCGACGTTCTCATTTGCACACTTGCCGCAGAAGGGCGCCATGTGCTGACAAGGGTACAGGTACACATTATGCTGGCTTTCGTCGCAGAACAAGCAAATGGTCCTCATCATCTGATTCCTGCCATCGACAATGGGACAGAATCTGAAAGAAGTGTTGCCCATAACCGAGATTTCAACAAGTCCTATGACATACTGTTTGTGAAAGTAGAAGATAAGACAGCGCAGATCGGGACCGACCATGTCAAACACGCTCATATCCTGCGGATTCTTCAGGAGGACCGAGGCGCCCTTGCAAAGCAGGTAGCATACGATCGCGAGCTGCGGCCAGTTCGCACACACCGGCAATAAATCACTGACCAGCGACTGAAAGTATTCGTTTAGTCACTCCCATTGGCACCAGTAATACTAACCATAGCTGGACCAGTTTTGTCGATTGCATACAGTTGTTCAATGAGCTCGGGTTCGGGCTGCAGACCGCCCGACGACGCCATCGCCACACACAACTGATGCAAGGCGAAGTGCAAGGGCGTGCCGTTGTTCTCCGTGTCGATCTGCAATTGAATGTCCACTCTATCAATGCACTCCACTGACGACCAACATTCAGATCGGCTCCAGCAGAAACGAGCGATTCGTAGACTTGGAAGAGACATGTGCTGTTCTGCACAAGGGGATGAGGTCGACCGGGCTTGATCTTTTTGTACAGCTGACTGTTCAGAACAGAGTGCATTAGATGCAGAGTCGACTCGCCATTTAGAATCAGCGCATTTACATCGCACTGAAAAAATAACAAAATAACACAATCGTGCGATGAGTCATGACATGCGACTGACCCATTCGTTGCCAACGAGTTCATCAACCATCGAGTCGTGGCCGCCTACGGCAGCTAAGTGCAACGGAGACCACCCATCGTTTGGCTTGAATACATCGCCCGCAAGAGGAAGTCTGTCGCCACCTGTTGATAGCGTCTTTAGTATTTCCAGCATCATCCTGAAAATTTCATTTTATTCAACAGCTCTTCGAAAATAATTGATCGACCGCAGAGTGCAATTCACCCCATGTTTCCATTTATGGCACACAAATGCAATGGTGTGAAGAAACTGCCATCGAAGAGCCGTCCGTCAGCGCCTTTGTTCAACAACGCTTTCCCCATCATGAGAAGGCTTTCATCGTACACATCGCTGTCGGCGGCGACGTAATGCAGCGCTGTTCGCTCGTAATTATCCTGCAAGATGGACGACGGGAATGCAACACAACCCCAAACCCTAATGTACCATTGCGTTAACGTCAAAGTTGACGTGATCGAGCAGCATGCACACGGCGTCCAGATGACGTTTTTCTACTGCCACGTGCAACAAATTCCGTCCTTCACTGTCCAGAACGTCCTCCATGTTCGACATACAATGCTCAAGGAGACGGTCCAAGACGCTTATTCTGTCGCTGAAAACAATGTGCTCAACTATTGGACGAAACGGTAGAAAATCATACATCAACGAATCCTGGTTCAATAATAGATTAATCGCGCACAAGCCGGCGGCATTCTGCTTGGTCGGGCTGGCTCCGGCTTGAAGCAGCGCGTTGACCATCGCCTGTTCGTCGAAGTTGATGGCGTACATCAACGCCGTCTCTCCACTTTCCCCCATCTGCCAATCTACCTGCAAAACAGACCACACATGCTCTGTCGACAGCAAGAGTAAAACTTACGTAGCCGATAAAGTTTCGGACAAAGTCGACGACGTGGTTCACATTTCCTTCGCTCATCGCGACATACAGCGATCGCCAATCGTCCGCCTGTGGTTCTGGCACGTCCTTTTTGAAAATCGTGGCGACTTGAATCTCTTCAGTACTGAACAAGAGAAAGTACTGATTGTCACACGACACGCTCAAATAGTACGTCTCTCGCCATCGATCGATGCGGGGCACGGTCGAAGAGAAACTGATCACTGGAAGTAGCGACAGTGGCGACAGCTCGATCGTGTCGTCGTCTTGGATTGCCTCAACGCATCTGACAGTCGGCTTGCCATTGGTCACCGCAGTCACCATCACCAACCGTCCAGCCCACTGCAATCAAACAATTTCTTCGTCATATAGCATTGATCAACGCTTACCTGATCAGCCAAGTTGGAATGTATACATTTGTTGACCTTCAGAAACTCTGCATAAGGGAAAACGACGGCCATGTCGCCGGGCACTGGACACGTATTCAGACACATTTTCAAACAGCTTTCATGTATCTCCAAAGACACAAACGCCACTGAATTTTTCTTGTCGTCAGTGCTGTCGACGAGACCAATCAGCTGGCTCTTGTCACAGTTCGGTCCACTGCGGTGAACGAAGAGCACTTTGTACATTCCCCGATCACCATTTTGCACCACAATACCGGTTTGACCAATGTACTGCAACATATTAGTAATTTAAGCAAAAGGAAGAAATATATTAAGTACTGCAATATTCTGATGGAACTAGAAGCATTGTGAAGATTTGAAAAAAGCAGTGGATCATATTCACTGAATTTGCAGCCGCAGCAAATTTCAAGAAGTCTCACTAAGCAGTAGGAATCATCCCATTTTCCTCTCGCCGCCTGCTGTCTTTGCCGAAACGTTTCTTCGCCGTTGACCATTATGCGAACCAACTCTGGCGGTTGGAACAAACTGCCGCTGCTGGTCGGCGACGTCATCACGTTCTTGCGCTGCTCCCTTCTGCTGCTGCTCGCTTCAAAATCAGCACTGCCATTGTCACTGTAGCTAGGCCGAGCGGAGCAAGACTGCTGTATCGGGCGCATAGCCTGCGCGAAGAGACGATTGCGTTGCATGTCCGCGAACACAACCCGCCCGATCCCCGCACACTGCACAACCCACAGGTCAGCTAGGCTAGCCGGCCGTCTTCGACGCACCGTTTTTCTCTTTAATCGTGTTCGGCAAGGCAATTGGCACGGCGCCATGATCGCTGGTCGTCGATTGGTGCAGTGCCGTTAATCCCGCCCACCATCGATTGACAGCCTGAGACTTCGCCCTGGCGGGACACGCATTGCGCATTTTTGAAACTCGCTTCTTCTGCACAGAAAGTGTGCGTTCGAGAGCGCGTCGTGACCGTCGTTGTAGCTGCGACAGAGTGATGCGAATTGTGAATTTTAGCTGTAAAAAGCGGCTTTTCTAGCGAGTTGCTTAGTAGAGCGACGTGTCGGTGTGACGCGAACGATCCAGGAAGACGAAAGACCTGTTCCCCTTGCGCCCTTGGTGACTTTGCATACGGCAGAGCAAGGGGTGATCGGGCGGGTGCGATAACCAGCCGGTCGCGTCGATGCGCTCGTCGCCGCGTCTCGCGCTTTTCTTCGGTACTGCGCGACGGACGTTGTTGGCACGGTTCGACCCTCAGGCTGCGACCTCCATGGCCACCATGCCCATGGACACCATGATGACCAGCAGCAACGGAGAGACGCTCTCCGAGAGCTCGCGTCTACCGGACTTTGGGCACGAAAAGTCGGCCCAGGACAACAACAACGAGCCGGCGGTGTTCAAGCCACAGCGTGTGCTTATCCTGACGAAGTTGACGAGACTGGAATTCGAGAAGCGCACCAATGCTCATCTGAACGACGCGGAGCTCGAGCAGGCCGTAAGGTTGCTCTCGCTCACTGCTTTCCTCTCATCATCGTGTTTCAGCTGAAGCGACGTGGCTCCGACTATTTTAATTTGCTGGAGCGACACAACCAGCACAAGACATATCTGAAGACAATTTCGTCTGAACTCCAGTGAGTGCATCGATTGCGTGCGTTGCTCGACGGACTGTTTCAGGAATGAGGGTATCGAACACAGAGTGGTGCAGCGATGGGATTACACGGAGGAGAACGTCGCCTGGGCGGACGCAATTTTCACGGCTGGCGGCGACGGCACGTTTCTTCTGGCAGCGAGCAAGATTCGCGATCGGAGCAAGCCTGTCATAGGAATCAATACCGACCCCGTTGGGTGTGTGCTCGCTTTGGCTCTATTTGCTCGTCGATCAGTGCGATCTGTGGTTGTTGCATTGTCATGCTCTTGTAACTGATTTGTCATCAAACTAGAAATATCACGTTTCTCACACTTCATTGATCAAGATGTATTTTTAGATCGGAAGGGTACATGTGTCTGATCAAGAAGCTGCCCGAATCTCACTTCAAGCATTCTCTCAAGCGCCTTCTTGATGGACAATTCAGCTGGATATGGCGGCAGCGGATCAGAATCACTCTTAAGGGCAAAAACGCCTTTTCCGACCCCATCGAGCTTCATGATCAACAGGCATGCGCGTGTCTGTTTAGCCATTCATATAATGTCGATTAGATTGGGGTTTCAGGGGCGAAATATTTCTGTAAGTTGCTTGCGTGCACGACTGATGTTTGGTGCAGTAGATGAAATGACTAGCTATCCTCGGTTGGTAACCATGGGTTGGTAACAGTCGGCAAATAAGCGATCGATGCCGTGTCGGGTTCTTCTCATTAAAACGATGGTTTCTGCTTGCTGATTTATTTCCTACAATTTTCTCTCGTTTGCGACCCGTGCTCGCATTCAAACTTCACAGACCAACCTTGCTTGACGTTTGAACTCGTCGCATGGCTATTGCTCGAATGCTGAGCGAACAATTTTCAGCTGCTCTACCCTGAACATCGGTGGTCGGAGCATCTGAGGGAGGAGCAGGAGACCAAGCTGCGCTCGGGCTCGTTGCTCGCGCCGCACAAGGACACCAACTTCCTCACCCCCAAGCCGAAGACGGCGTCTGATGCGAACCGCCAAGGCTACTCGCGCTCGTTGTCAGAGTCGGCCGAGTCGATGTCGAAGAGGTCTTCAGCCAACTCCGAATCGGAATCCTCTTCCGTCCCCGGCCCGTCTCACCAACTGCCCGTGCTGGCGCTGAACGAGGTCTTTATCGGCGAAAGTCTTTCATCTCGGTTGGTACTTCAATCTTTTTCTAGTCTTTTACTGAAAACACTTGCAACGCAAAAGATTTACTGTCGAGAACACGGCGACTAGAGCTAGGCGTTTTTGCTCAGCATTGCAGCATATAAATCGATAGTACAGGGTGTCCCATAAGTCACCATACACCCCCTCTAATTTTTCATTGCGATGGTCAACTTCAATGAAATTTTATGCACACATATCTCGTTATGTAGTGTACATTTGAGCAAAGTTTCATCGTAATCGGATCATTTGGTCGGCATTTATTTAAGATTTTCAAAATTTAAAAAATCAAAAAAATCAAAATCTCTGTACACTGTTTAAACGGTTATAACTTTGCACACAAGCAATCAAATTGACTGAAGTTTCTTGCGTTAGATAGAGCTCGCTAAAACGTGTCCTTTTTTAATTGTCAAAATCCGTTGCAATCTACCCATTTTATGACTGTTTCAATGAAAACACACGATCCTTGAACGTTACAGTACTTTTCGCCGGGCTCTGGTCGGCATGTTTTCGATAGCACGTTATTTCGGCCACTAAGTAGCCTCCGATTTCAGTGTATCGTACTATGAGTTGGGCATGAACGACGGGAAGATGGTCAAGCAGAAGTCTAGCGGGTTCACAGTGTGTACGGGAACGGGAAGCACATCGTGGTACTTCAACATCAATAAGCTGACGGATCAGTGTGTCGGCGAACTGGTCAATATTAGTAAGTGACTGAACTTTGCCTCAACGTCCACCATGTCAATTGTTTCAGTTGGCGACGAACTGAAAGTCGAATTGCCAAAAACAGACCCTGCGATGATAAGCAGAATCTGCAAACGATTCAACGACAAGCTTCTTTTTTCGCCTGACCATCCTCGTAGGAACTTTCCTGTTCATGTGTTGAGCATAGGTTTCTCGGGGTCCAAAGTTATGGGGAGGGTCGCAAATTTTTTTTCGAAGTCTGAGGGGATCTCAAATTTGCCTACAGTATTTCGTATCAGGACCAAG
This sequence comes from Plectus parietinus, assembly GCA_034700205.1. Lineage (NCBI taxonomy): Eukaryota > Metazoa > Nematoda > Chromadorea > Plectida > Plectidae > Plectus > Plectus parietinus. Next base: position 4,580 of record JAQGCX010000639.1, on the reverse strand, counting down.
TGGGAATTCAAATTTTAGTACTTAAATTTGAATTTTCGCGCTAAAATACGGTATTTTTCGCCTACTTTGAACCGGTTTGGGGGGAGACCCCCTCCCCCCCCCCCCAACTACACCTATGGTGTTGAGCACTTAGAACTGGGGCTGTTTCTAGGCTTAGGCTTAGGCTTAGTTTGGCTGTTTCTAGGCATGGCGTACACAGTCAGGGATCCCGTGTACAACGCGACATTCCCGCCGATTGCTCCCCGCGGATTCGCCGACATCATCAGGGTGAAGTCTCGCTGCTTCGACGCACACTTGGTCGTCGATGGCGGGCTGTCGTACATCTTCAACGACGGTTCCGAGGCGACCCTCGAGATCAACCACGAGGACGCTTTGCGCACCGTCGTCTTTCGGTGATTTCATCATGAGCTACAATTTCATTCACTCCATCTCCCTCCTTCAACCCTTTCTGCGATTTTTGGAATCTGTGCCAATTTGCAAGCATTCATTTGGCTGTTATTAGCTTCTTTATGAGACAGAGTCGGTATTTACATGTTATGTGTGCGCAAGGTTTGTTAGATATGATTCTGTTTCCATTTCCATATGATTACCCATTTTCTGTTGTGATAATTCCAAAGTGTACCCACGATTTGGATTTATAAAAATTCCAGTTTGTACTGGATCATTTCATGAGAAGTAACTTTAGTTTACTCGTACGTACTGAGTGTTATTTACTGACATTTGTCCCGATACAGTTCCGTACAAAGATGTTGCTGGTACATTTGATTAAACCGGAAAATGGGGTGACCTACAACAAAGACGACCTAGAACGAATGCCAAGGACGATTGAGGCGCCTTAAATAGACGCTGACATTCACTGTTAAACAGAGGAGAGCAAATTGGACAGTCGTGTTACACTTTCATTGTGGCACTTGCGATGAATTCAGTTTGGGTCCGAGTGGCCGTTGTCTGCGCCTTTGCTGCTGCAGTCAGCGCCGATTTGCCGCCTTGCGATTCTATTCCCAAACTGCTCTGCTGCACGGATCGCGTTCTGGAAAAGTGTTTGGCCGGCTGTCTTAGTTACGTGCACGACCGCTGTCGACACAAGCTTACTAAATTCGATCTGATCAATCCGTCCAAGGCGACGCCCAAGAACGCCGCTCATTCCGACAAGAGCCAAGTGGCCGAGGTGGCTCAATCGGACAAGAGCCAAGTGGCCGAGGCGGCTCAATCGGACAAGAGCCAAGTGGCCGAGGTTGTTCACTCCGACAGGAGCCAAGTGGCCGAGGCGGCGGTGTGTACTGTGCATTCTGCTTGGCCATTGAAGCATAATTGTGGTGTCGTTTACAGCCACTGCTCCCAGCACCCCAGGAAGCGCGGCCCGAGCTGTCGGATCAAGAAGTATCGGCGTCGGAAGCGCAGGGCGACATCGCCTTTCTGAACGCCAAGTACCCGGTGACCAGGGTCAATGATGCCGACGAGAACCCAGACCTGTGCGGCACAGAGTTGGCCAAGCCGCCATTCGCGCCTTGCATCTCCCGACGTGTCGCCGACGACATCTTCCTCAGTTGCTGCAAACAGTTTGTGCCCGGCGAATGCCACAGTCTTTGCACATACGAACACCGAGAAGATGTCGCATCGAAACAGGTGAACAGTCTTTTTTTGGTCGACTGGTGCTGATTTGGTCGATTGTTTAGTTGATCGCTGCGGTCAGGGACGACAAATGCGACATGAAGTATCTGAGCGCCATTCTGTACTGCGCGGCGCAGAATCGCGACAACCGCAATTGCTGTAAATCGCTCGGGCTCGACCACCCCGAGTTGCAGGTACGTGGACACGTGTTGGAGTGCAACTATTTTCAACTTTCATTTTAGGCGGGCGACCGTTGTTTGCGGATGTGCAATATTGCTCGTAGTGGCGATCGGATCGGATCTCTGGAACAGAGCGACCTCGTCTGTTTGAGCAATTGGAACGTGATGATGTACTGTCATCGTTCCGGATTGCGAACGATCAACTAATAAACGGTCTCATCATGTCCTCATTTTGTTTACCAATCACTCACGTGTGTGTGTGATCGCGTCTGAGAGAGTGACCTAATTACCTGATTCGCGCCGAGCGCCGATCTTGCGCTGACCTCCAAGGATTAAAAAGTAATTGCGCCGTGATGATAGTCGATCGTGACATGACACAAATAAACAAGCCAGCCGGCTGACGGCGAAATTAATGGGCGCAGAAAACGCAAGTGACTGATAGCAAAGTGGCAACGAAGATGATGAACGACGAGAGGTAGCCGATGCCCGCCTGCACGCACCGATCGCGACAGAAATACAATTCGGCCACTTGGCGCGCCTCGTCCACCGCCTCCTTCGAGCAACCGATCACCGTCCGCAGATTCTAAACGGCTGTCAGTGCTGTAGATGCGCTGCTGGTCGACAACGAACCACAAGTCTGTCTCGCCACTGCTGCCGACCGATGTAGCCGAAGACGTCGGCGGGCGGGGCCGGCGAGCAACCGCCGCTGTCCTCTCCCCCGCCGAGCCAGACGCAAGCGATGGGCCAGTCGAGCGCCTCGTCGTCCAGCAGGAAGCCGTCGTGCGCATTAAAGCACAGGTTGTCGGCCAGGTAGCGCGAGTGGTTGCTGTTCGGCGGGTGCGTCAGGAGCCGGTACTGTAGACCGCGTCGTTTCGCCATCCAATGCGCCTTGCTTACGTCTGTGCACAACTTCGAGTTAGTGCAGATGATGCGCGTCGTTGGGAGATCGGTCATCTCTGTCGCAGCCATCGTCATCGTCGCGATCAGCAGCAGCAGAGTCAGAGACATCGCCGAGTTGCGCACTTGTTTACATAAGAAATGACTTTTGTATGATTATTGTCATGAAACGACCCGGAATAATACACGGCTACAGTTTCTAGAAGGTAATAACTTGCAATGTGAATTATACTTCTTCTGCCCCATATCAAAATTGAGAAGACCGAAATCATTGCGTGAATTACTCCAGGTCAAGTACGATGATCACTGCGTGTATCCATGACATAACGATGATCATCGATAGTACCACAAAAACGGAAGACAATTGGGTCGTTGGGTGCATGCCGTAAGGCTGAGATTAATGTTTTAAAAACGACCACAATTTTGTTCGTCCAGGGCATTTTCTTCGTCATTAACCGCGATTCACAACAACATAAAATTGTCGAACACAGATCGCTCTTCCCACAGCACCAGCTGCAATCATGGGTGCGACCCGTCTTGCACTCGTTCTCGTTTGTATCATCTCGTGCGTCTATGGCAAGAGCAGTAATCCCACTACAGTCAAACCCATCTGCTCACAGATCCCCCTAGTGCTCTGCTGTTCGCGACGCGTCATCCGTATCTGCTACGATGGCTGCCAGGACGCGATCGCCAACCGATGTCCCCACATGGCGCCGCGACCAGAGGAGATCGGTCGTTGGGGGCAAGCTTTGCCTACGTCTGCATTCCAAGATGACAATGTTTCGATTCGCTTTTGTGCATGTAATACATTTTCTAGTTGTAGCTCAATATACTGATGTCGTCGTTGACTGAGGTGACGAAAATGGCCAGCGAGTCAACAACGTCATTCGTTCAACCAACAGACTTTTTTGTCGAACCCGAACCCATGGCGGACGGTTTACAACAGAAAAAGACGATGTCACTTGTTGCTCCCAATGAATCACCAACGCCTTTGGTCGCAGTGTCTTCCATACTGATAACCTTCAACGATGCGGGCTTTCGATTTGAGAAAGCCATCACCAGCGGTTCGGGTGCAAAGCATCAAATGATGTTCGATGCGGATGGAACGTTGAAGAAAGTGTCTATGGCTCCAGCGAGAGCAAACGGCGAACAGCTTCAACAGTTTGTTCAGGCTGCATCGCAAGTCCGCTTATTCTTCCATTGATAGATGAGCAATACCATACCTGTAACACTGGTCCGAGGCCACCTACACTCCGACCGGCGACCGGGGGGGGGGGAGGTCGGCGGGGTAAAGTACTTCGTGTTTTGGCGCAAAATTCAAAAATTCAATATTATTTTGCGGCCTTCGGCCGTAATCACAAAGGGGACCGTTACCTTTTTTCGGCCGCCTTCGGGGCGAGGGGCGGGGGTGGATGTAGCTAGCTAAATAGCCGGTCCGGCCAGGGCGGGGGGCCAGTATGTAGCTAGGTCCCCCCGGTTACAGGTATGAGCAATACACAAATTCAGGACATGTGCGGTACTGCGCATGCGGAACCAGCATTTTCTTCGTGCATTCAACGTGACACAGGAGTTCGTGTGCATTCAACGCAACACCAATTGTTCCTTTCCTGTTGCGAGCAGTACGTCCCGCGCCAGTGCCATAGTTTGTGCACCTACGAGACCAAGGCCGATGTTGCTTCGAAATTGGTACGATCACTGCTCACTCTTCCATTGATCACCGAAGTACTCTTCAATTCAGCTGGTTGATGCTGTCAAGATCAACGGATGCCAGCTCAACTACATCAGTCCGATTTTGTACTGCGCCTCGCAGTACAACAGCAATCGAAAATGTTGTCACGATCAAGGCTCGGCGAGCAACGAAATTGGAGTGAACGCAACTATCTTTGCTGTATT
>JAQGCX010000638.1:0-15009 GCA_034700205.1 Plectus parietinus | reverse complement strand
AAGAACTCATGCGAGAAGGTGGCGAAGAAACTGGAATTGGTGAAGGAACTGCTGAACGATTCGCTGAACGCCGTTCAAAAAACGAGTTTTTTATTACTATATTTTTAGTTTGTCAGCAGTTGCCCAGCGGCTTCCACATGCCCATATACGATGAAATAGCAACAAATTCTGAGTCGTATACTCATACGACAATCCCCACCGTGGCACCGGAATTTTCATTTTAAAAATCCAGTTCTATGGGTATGGAAAACGGCATTTTATGACTCACCTTCCACTTGATCCGAGTGGACCACCGTCGCGCAGGAAGAAGCTCGCGATGTCGAGCGCTGCTGTCGGGGTTCCGAATGAACACCCGTCGCGCTCGAATAAGTTTGCGACGGCGAACGCCGTTGTCGCGGGGGGGGGGGGCGGGAGCTCCGACATCCCAAAATTGCGCACCGAAAGCACTGCTATCCGCAAGTGATTGAGAATGACCTTAAAAGAAGAAGTTCTGAAAAAACCCAAGCCTACCAGAGTAGGCTGAAGAAATTAATCTGGAGACGAAATCGTCGAAGCAACCGTCCACTGGCGGTCTCCGAGTAATCTCTGAGGATATCATGTATGGGCCGGATACTCACGGAGGTATCGTAAGCTAATCGCTTTGACGCTGGGCGCGTTCTAAATGAAGACATATCGGTCTTTGGCGTGATCTATGCTTGGTGATAATGAGTGGCGTTATACAATGTTGCGATTGCGTAGTTTTCGTCCGCCATTAACTATAGGGTGCAGCATAAATTCTGTTACAACTTTTCAAACGACTATTACTGACTGTCAGTAATTGGTATTTAGACAATCTAAAGTACATTCGATAGCCCTTCTAATTATCTATAAGTAAGATAGCGTTCGGCCGATTTATTTTGCCGACAGTGTTTGCTATCGATGCGAGCGAGTGCTGAACTTTCAAAGTGCATGAATCGCAGACAGTGCAAAATGCTGATCGAAAGATTCTGGAAGCTCTCGTTTGAAAAGTAAGGCGCGGTGGATCGAGCGACCGATCGCAAATTTCACCGATCGCAATTTTTGCCGAATTTTCAATCACTCGAGATTGTATCTCAGCGCGCGCTTTCTTCGTCCGCAAACATCATTTGACCGATTAAGTTATCACAAATACTATCTGATAGAGAATTTCAAGGGCTATCTAAAGGAATCAAAATTTGTCTAAATGTTCATTATCGATGATTGAGTACTGGTTGTTTGAAAAAGCTCTATCGAACGCGCCTTATTTTCCAAACGGGAGCTTCCAGAATCTTTCGATCACCATTTTGTACTGTCTGCGAAAAATGATAACGACACAGTCGGCAAAAAAAATCGGCCGAACGCTGTTTGCTATCGATGCGAGCGAGCGCCGATGAACAATTATAATCAAGCTGAATCAGCTGACGTTCGGCAAACGCGATCGGCTGATGGGAAGTGATTTCTCCGCTCACGATCGATGAAATTTACTGATTTTTTAACAGATAACAGTTGAAGTTGTGCGCGCCCTTTTATTTGAGCTATCAAATGCTTCTCGAATCGCAGTGGTTCAAGTAATTCAGTTGAATGAAGTTGTTGATCAATCAATAGCTGCTTTGAAAGCCCAGAACGTCAGCTTCATCTGGCAACAAAGGGCAGAAAAATCGATGTTTTCGGCGGGAAACTTTCTCCGTATTTTTTATTTCTTGATCATAAATGTACGTAACTAAAAATGTAACTATTGTTTCTATCGATGAAAATAGAATTCTCTATCAATCGGTATGTTTAATTTAAGGGCCATCCAACGCACCTAACAATGTCTAAAAGGCACTTAACGTTCATCAAACGGTCATCCTGTAGTCTTTCGCACGCAAAGAGCCGCAGTACTTGAAGCAGACAACAACTGTGCACTTCGACGAAAAGATTCAGCGAGCATAGCGAGTACGCGAACAAGACAACGCAGTAATCGCTTCAGGACAACCAAGTGTCAAAGAGCTCTGTCATTGTTCAGTTAGTCAAGTCAGCAGAGAGAATCTCCAACGTTTCAAGTCAATCCAGAGCAAGAAATCTAGTGCTTCGTTACAAGAGCCTTATGTGCAACTCATCGACAAAGTTTGGGGTAAGTCCGTTTACATATGAAAAACTCTGCGCCACACGGTTAAGAACAGTAGACAAATGACAAGTGCGGAAGTATCACAGATGGCAGCAAGATGAAAAAGTACAACAAGTGAAAACTACAATAAAAAGCGAAGACAAGAAAGAAGCGCAAAACAAAGCGCACTAGTAGGGCTGCTGCTCTTTCTTGACGGGCTTCAGGGCGGGCGCGGCGAAGATCTTCTGCGAACCGTAGACCGATCGAAGGGTGGGCTCGGCGGCGGGCGCCTGGTAGCTTCCGTACGACTTGGTAACGGGCTCGGCCGCCAAGGTGGTCTTGATGACGCGGCGAATGGGCTCGGCAGCGGGTGCCTGGTAGCTGCCGTACGACTTGGTAACGGGCTCGGCCGCAAAGGTGGTCTTGATGAGACGGCGAATGGGCTCGGCAGCGGGCGCCTGGTAGCTGCCATAGGCCTTGCGCGTCATGGGTTCGGCCGCGAGAGTGGTCGTCTGGTAGCTGCCGTACGACTTGGTGGTAGGCTCGGCCGCCAAGGTAGTCTTGATGTGACGGCGAGTGGTGATGGGCTCGGCGGCGGGCGCCTGGTAGCTGCCGTACGACGACTTGGTGGTAGGCTCGAACAAGGGAGTCGTCGTCTGGTAGCCGTAAGAAGCACGAGTGGTCAGCGCAGCCCGACGGGTAGTCAGCGCAGCGCGACGGATGGGCTCAGCAGCGGGCGCCTGGTAGCTGCCGTAGGCCTTGGTGATGGGCTCGGCCGCCAAGGTAGTCTTGATGTGACGGCGAGTGGTGGTGGGCTCGGCGGCGAAGGTCTCTTCCAAGCTGCCGTAGCCGCTGCTGTAGACATTGCGGATCTCGGGCGCTGATCCCAGTTCGAAGCCGTAGTCGAGCGTAACCGTGTCGTCGTCGGCGAGCGGAGTGGTGGTCTGGTAGTAGTCGTTGGACGCCAGCGTAGTCTCATCAGCAGCGAGGGTAGTGGTCTTCATCGCCTTGCGCGGCTTCAGAGTGGTCTTGGGCAGGGCGACGCGGCTCAAGGGCTTGGCGACGGGCGTCTGGTAGCTGCCGTAGCTAGCCTTCTCGATACGGCTCACGGGCTCGGCGAGCTTGGCGGGGGCCTGGTAGCTGCCGTAGCTGGCCTTCTCGATGCGGCGCACGGGCTCGGCGAGCTTGGCGGGCGCCTGGTAGCTGGTCTTCTCGATGCGGCGCACGGGCTCGGCGACCTTGATGGCGGGGGCCTGGTAGCTGCCGTAGGTGGTCTTCTCGATGCGGCGCACGGGCTCGGCGACCTTGATGGCGGGCGCCTGGTAGCTGCCGTAGCTGTCCTTCTCGATGTGGCTGACGGGCTTGACGACCTTGACGGCGGGCGCCGCGTAGCTGTCGTAGCTCTTGAAGGTGGTGGGTTCAGCCGCCGGCGTCGTGCGATAGGTGTAGCTGTAGGTGGTGGTGGCAGGGGTGGTCATGGGCTCGGCGGTGCCTCCGCAGGCGACGATGGCATCGAGACGCTCGCACATCATCTGGTCGGGGTCGAACATGAGTCCATCGGGGCAGGCCATCTCCCAGGCGATTCCGCCGACGCACGAGACGAACTTGGGCTGGCACACGTCGCCGTTCAAGAACGCGTACTGGCCGTCCGACACGCTGGAGCAGTCGAAGTCGACTGAAATATAATAAGTTCATTGTCAGTGTCAAACATTATAATATAAGCTGCTCGTACCGGGCATGGGAGTGGCGTTGTCGGAAACGATCAGGGGGGTGGTGGCGACGCCTCCGCACTCGGCCACGTTAGCCTGGATGTCGCACAGCGCACGCTCGCCGTCGAAGAACATGTTGTCGGGGCACGCCAGCTTGGTCGCCTTCTCCTGCCAGCACCACCAGTAGTTCGGCGAGCATCCATCGCTGAACGAAGAGTCGGCCTTGCCGGAGCAGTCGAACGCTGCAAACGGTCACATAAATAACAATCATCATCTGATACAACAACAAAGTGCCACTCACAGCATTCGGGGATTTCCTTGGGCAGACGGCACAGTTTGCTCGAGTCGTCCCAGATCATGGGCTCGTCGCAATAGGCGATCGTCGCCACGTTGTCGTTGCAGTTGTAGTAAGTCGCGCCGCACAGCTCAGACAGCACGGCGAACGAGCCAGTCGGGGTCGGGCAGTCGTACGAGATGATCAGCACCGGCGCTTCCGTCGCTTCTGCAAAACAATGTTTACACACAATTCTAAAATCCACGCCGCAAATATTACAAAATACAATGACAACGCCCAACACACTAAATGCTGTCACAATCCGCCGATTCGAGCGAGACGTACCAGTGGGGGTCCAGACCGAGGGAGCCGAGCCGCCGCACGCGATGATCTCGTCCAGCAGCATGCACACGCGGTTCTCCAGATCGAACGACAGGCCCTCGGGACACATGCGCTCCCACGCGGCGCCAGCCACGCACGACACGTACTTGGCCTGGCACGAAGAGTACGAGAACGAGTAGTCGCCATCCTCCAAGTGCGAGCAGTCAAAGTCCACTGAAATCATCATCATCATATCTTCACAACGATAATACAACCGAAACCCTACCTTCGGCCATGGGCACGTTGTCGGACAAGATCTCAGCGAGGGTCGTCGGCTCAACGCCCGAGCACGCGAACACGTTCTCCCAAAGGTCGCACTGGCTGTTCTCCATGTTGAACATCAGCTCGTTCGGGCACTCCTGGCTCGTCGCCGCGCCGTTCCAGCACAGCCAGTAGCTCATCGTGCACCCCTCGGCGTGCGCACCATTCTCCTTGTCCAAGCAGAAGCCTGAGAAATACAAATTATCACAACTTCAATATTTATCACAACAATAGTTGAAATCTGCGAATGAAAAATTCACTCACCATTGGACAAGTCGACGGGCGCCGCGGCGGTCGTCTTCAGCAGCACCTGGTCGTACGCCTTCGGAAGTTCCTGGCCGTAGCTCTTGGGCAGTTGCTGGTCCAACGCTTTCTTCGGCAGCTGCTGCTGGCCGTACTGGCTGGGAGCGGCGCAAGCGACCGCGATGAACGCGGCCAAGAGCACGGACCACGCGGACAGCATGGCTATCGTCGTTTCTTCGGGGAGAGTGGAACACAGTCGACGACGAGCACGAGAAGAAGAACAGCAAGCGAGCAGAAGCGATGAACAGCCAACACACAGAAGCGAGCGACGCACTCGAATACTTTCATCCCTCACCGATTTCCTCATATACCTACAAACCGACGCTCCATGGTCACTCCAGGGTGGAGTGTCTCCTGAAATTTCCATACTACCAGCCCCTTTTTCGACCATCGCTGTTACTAAGCGACTGGCGTTGTTAATCCAACGTCGTCTCGTATGTATCGTACCCAGACGCGCTTTTTCGAATTCATTGTTTTTCTGTACTATAATTGACTTGCTACTTTACACGTGCATCAGTAAATATCGATTTTGCCTGAAATTTTTTGATATTCGTTGATCGAAAAAATAGAAGCCCCTTCTCTAATTCAAGCCTCCCCTAGAGAGCAATCGAAAAATAGAAGCCCCAAGGCTTTTATTAGAAGAAATACGCTGACTATGTATTTTGATAGATCGATTGTGCTGATGATGCACGAAATCCAAAGCTCCTTTCTTTTTTTTAATTTTCTTCTCCTGGGAAATTGTGTGACAGTGTTATTTCCATACTACCAGCGCCTTTTTCGACCGTCGCTGTTACTAAGCGACTATCTTTGCGACGCAACTAATTTTATCCAAAGTCGTATCGTATCCAGACGCGCCTTTTCCAATTCATTTTTTTGTGTCATTATAATTGACGTCGTACTTAACATCAGTACATCAGTAAATAACTATGCTTTTTGATAGATTGATTGTGCTGATGATTGTAACTATGTATTTTGATAGGATAACCGAGCAAAACTGGTTCTTGATTAGAGAAAATACGTGTTTGGGTAAAAAGCCGAGTCTGGCTTCGTCGAGACAAAAACTTTTCTGTATGTCTTGGATACTATAATTGACGTGGTACTTTCCATGTGCAAAATGTGCAAGCAGTAGCAAAAAACAATTAATTCTGATAGAGATTGATTATGCTGATGATGCACGAAATCCAAAGCTCCTTTCTTTTATAAATTTTCTTCTACTGGGAATTGTGTGACACAACATCATAACAGCATTTAATAAAACTTCAATGAAAAGATCGTTCCGTTGAGGCGCTCATTTCTACGTCAATTTCTTTCACCTCCTGCTGCATCCTCCTGCTTCCTCCATATTCTCCTATGGCTTTCTTCTTTCTTCCCATGTCAATAATGCAACAGCAGCAAACACAGATGATGCAAATAGCGCATGTCAGAACGGTGAGGACAACAGATGATGAATCCTCTTCTGAGTAACTTTCAACGGAATCGTCAGTCATGGTACTTTTTTTCAACAAATTCGCACTGCGAACTAATTCAGCTTGAATGAAATGGATACAAGAGAAAACCACTGGAGCTACCGCCGGGCATGGTGACGAATCGATTAAAGCAGAATGATTGTCCGCAAGAGGGTAGTATCGAGTGGGTCCGTTCGTTTCTCTTTCCGATTTGATTAGCTGCTCGCCGCTCAAATCTTGTCTAAAACGAATTGCTCGAAACTGGCTCATGTTCTGTTCGGTTATTCGTTAATTTAAATCAACATCTGTTTCGTTTCCTATTTTGTGATTACAGTCAAACCCGGATAAGTGCACATTCGGTGTATCAATTGTTTGAGCACACGCCAACATGAGAGCTCACTACGCAGAACTGCGTAGCCTACTTGCGTCGTAGTATGTGCTCAAACAATTGATACACCAAATGTGCACTTATCCGGATTCGACTGTATAAAAAAATTTTCTGTTTGGACTGGCCCGGATCGCGACATGAAACTGCTCTCCCCAGTTCGTTTTATCTGAATGTGACAACGCCCACGCTTTTCACTTAGTTTTCCTGAGAAGGGACGTAAACTAACAAACGTCATGCACAGGAACGCAAGTCAGCAGCGCTTTAGATGGATGATGTGTCCCTTCTGTTGTTATTTGCGGCAACCCTTTGCCAGATCTTTGAGCCTTGAGTAATAACACGTGCCGTTGATGAATAGGGTGATATGACGGCAACCAATCGTACGCAGACGCTGCAATCGGGTTTGCGAAGCGATCCGCCTGCATCGGCTGAAAAACTTGCCTCCCTTTGCTCCTTCCGTGTTGCCGTCCCAACGATTCGCCAATCGCCTATCTACTCAGAAACGCCGACAACCATCAACCATCGACCATCAAGCATGATCAGACACCGCCCTTCTTGTTCTGCTGCGCCTCAGTGTCTCTGTCATTCAAGTCCTAATCACCTAACTACAGCATTACGCACCTCGAATCGGTCAGGCATATTAATGGCAGCACCGAAAATAATCAAACTGACTAACGAGTAACATTTAGTGAGCACTTTTGCACCGTAAAACCGCAAGTATTGCTGACTTTTTTGAATACTAGTTTCATCGATTTAGTCTGACCAGGGGCGTTGCCAGTGGGGGAGCCAGGAGGGGTTCAGCCTCCCGTTTTCTCCCCCAGGCTCCTGAAAAAAAATGATAAGGGTTTCCCCTGTGAAAGTCTGCGATTTGCCCCCTCGGGAGGTACCTGTCCTCCGGTTTTCGGTTCTAGCTACGTGCCTGAGTCTGATTCTGACTAATACAGTACAAATACCATATCCTGCATATCTATTCAGGCGAGTTGCGGAACGATGCGTTTAACGATAGTCGCCGATGTCCCTCGAATCTCAATCACCAGTGAACAGTACGTGTACTTTCGGACTGAACCAGACTGTGTTGCGAGGGGGAAAGAACGGATCGAATGGTAGATCATTGATCATGTGTAAAGTGTTGCGTGCATGAACCGCAGAGATACATACACGTGCATTGACGTCGGTACCCGACGGCGACGCCACAGCGTTCTGATCAACCCATCAACAGTACTGTAATCCCATGATGGCGCGGCTCGGTACGCGCGCAGCTTTTGTGTAAAATCGCATCGCCGTGTTGCCCAGCCGATCGTCCTTGTTCGGCGCCGTCCACCACTGCGACTTCGTCCCCCCCTCGAATCGCCGCCGGCGCCATCTTGCCGCGTCTCCGCTCGCTCCAGCGCTACGGGCGTCTATCGCTCTAGCCAGAACGAAAGTAGGGATTGTTTGTTAACAGTGCATCAACGATCACCGACTATTTAAAAGTGTGTTCATTCGACTTCCTGCGATTCGAGTGTACGCACTCTCAATATATGCAAAACAATCGCAATATATTCTTGCGGCAGATATAACATTTAACGACAGACGACAAGTTGATATAATAAATAGACGATGACCATAAACTGTCTCCAATAATTGCACTTTTACCGGAATTCACAGTTCTTCGAAGCGGAAGTGAATGATTTTTGCAACCCAGCATCAGGTTCTGGCATGTTTCTCTTGCTCTGCACCAATAAGTGTTCAATTACTCTCTGGTTCGTGCAACTAAGTAATATATGCATAAGATCATGTAGTTACTGTATTTTATTCTAAATATACAGCTGTTTGTCAACAAGCAATTGGGCACTGCACAACATGACGTAGGTTGACGTAATGTTTGTGTTTCACAAATTGAAAAGTTTACGAAAATAGTCATCTGGGAATCAGTGAATCAGCACAGTACGGCTACCAACTTTCAACAAAGGTTTGATTCATTGATGCATTCGTTCTCTAATCTCGAAGATCAATCTAATCGTTCAAAGAATAGAAAACAGGCAACAGCGACTGGGAGCGTTTGACGTGCGTGACTGTTTCGTTCCTGTCCTGGAAATGGCTGTAATGGCGGCCATGGCTGTGACGCGAAAGACACCGAGAACCGGTAGCCGCTTGTGTACAGGGGGCATGGCGCAAGCAACCCGTTGTTGACGCTCAACCACGCCATCGTTGCCACTGCCCAAGCTGCTGCGGAGATGTAATCTGGTCATCGCCACAGAGAGACGCCCGACACCCCATGCCCGATGGACGCGCGTCACTGAACTTAAAGTCTCGAGTATTTCAGGTTCCGCAACCGCCGTCCCATCCATTCCGTTGACGACGCGTGCGACGCCCGTCGTCGTCCTCATTGGTGCACGGGCGTTAGAAAAACGATGCGCTGGTGTGTACCGTCGCATTTCGATACAGTATGTACGCAAGTAGGTAGGAGGGAAGACGATCTATCAGCGCTGCACACGCCACGGGTGCTGGGAGGCGCTGGGCATGGCGTTTGTGGCGCGACAGTGTCGGAGGTGAATAATCCCACTGCCCGTTCTACCTACTTTATCGAGACAGTCCGGAAATCATCGGCGCTGTCTGATCGCCGCTCGCCCCACTATGTTCCAATCAATTGACTGAATTCACTACCCAGACACATTTTTCGTTCAGCCTCTCTGACATCCAAGTACTTAAATTAGAATTTTTATTCAATTCCGACTTCTTTCATGCCCGCCTTGTTTGATGGAAAAGTAATCCTGACATTGTTAGCCGCTTATAACCGTTTCTTTCCACCCATAGCGATTTATATGAAAGCGAAAGATGGATTCGATCAGGAACCGGAACGATTTCATTGGGTGTTTAATCCAATAGCTGTCCACAAGACCTTTCTTTGTGGTTGAGAGTGTGCAATTGTGTGGGTAAAAACACATACCGAGCGACGACGGCAGTGCGCGATGGCAGGCAGGAAAATGACGGGCCAACAGGAGTAGAGAGGAAACGAGTTTGTCGTCGTGCACGTGCTTGTCTGCCGGTGCGGCGGTTCGGGCCGCACATCGTTCAGTCCGCGACGGTCGCCTTCAGACGCGAATGGCGTCAATCTCTCTCCCGCTCCTGTCTTGTGTTCCAGTATTGCCGACATTTGCCGACTGTCACATGACTATAACCGTACCCTCCTGCTGATCACAATAAATCGTGTTTCTTTCCCACCTTTCATTCTCGAATGTTCGTCGCGTAATGTTGACCATGCTCAAGGGAGTTCAAATATTCGCTTCAAGGGAGAGGAAACGTTGAAACTTAGCTAATAGAACGCGCGCGATGGTGGAAAAAATATTTAGTATCAGGCGATTATGTGCACCATGAATGATTATGCGTCTGTTTGGATCTGAACGCTCCCGTAAGACGCATTAGTGAGCTGGGCTTGTAGTGTAATGGATAGCATAGTGGACGCGTAATCGGCAAGTGCGGGTTCGAATCCCGCCTTGTGTGGCAAACTTTTGCGAAGTACCATTTTCGTCTGTTTCAGCAATCAACGCCGAACCGATTGTAGTGCGCGGTCCCCACTTACGCACACATATTCGTAAGTTCCCGATGAGAAGGAGAACAACATCAAGAAACATCGATCCAGATGGACGCCGACGAGGGAGTATGCGCCGTCTGCGGCGATACTAACGCCAAGATGCACTACGGGAAGATGGCCTGCTACGGGTGCAAAGGCTTCTTCAGGAGAACAATCAAGGATAAGCATCGCTACATTTGTCGTTACGAACGCCACTGTGTTGTCGACAAACGTAAGCTTACTTTCGCGCAGCCTAATTAATCAGTCAACAGTGACTTTGCCAAACATTTTTACTCGTTGAAAAGGAACCGTCTGCGAAATAGCTAGCTAGATAAATATCCGCGCTTCGAAAAGAGATGCGGTTGCTCACTAATTCATTTGCGTCGTTGATCCTGCAGAACTCAATGTTACTTGAAGCAAAAAAATTAGGAAGAAGTGTGAGCCCCTGTGTTGAGTAATTTGCGCTTTATGTTATCTAAGTGAGATTAGAAAATTGATTCAAACGAAGAAAATAAAGTTAGCAAGAAAACACGCATGAGAAAAAAAGATGTGGGTTTGAACCCCTATAAATTTAAGCCAGGGCATGTACGGTTGCGTTCAGTAATCCTGTTCTGGTCTGAAAATGCGGTCTTCGGGCAGGTTGATAGCCGGTTTTATTTCCGAAATGGCGATGAGCAAGCACAAGAACTTTCTTCATACGCATAGAATGCAATTTCTTTTATGATAATAGCATAGATTTCCTGTTTCTCATTCTACCATTCTTAAATACGCACGTAAATGGGATAATATAACCAAAAACCAAACGGTTTCATTCAAACTGCTGGAAGATTGAACAAGAACTTGTCGTTTATCACACTCAATATCCCAATAATGTCTTCTTTTTCAGAGCAACGCAACGCTTGTCGTTATTGCCGATTCAAACGCTGCATCGCCGTGGGCATGGACCCGAACGGTAATCAGAATGATTGATGGCGAGCGAATGTCGTCATACAATTCATATGATGCCATTAGAGTCATAGTCGAAAACTCATGCCAATTTATTCGTACTGTCGGAAACTCGGCCACCAGTCTTTTGCTTCAGCATTGAAGCATAAAAATCGATAGTACTATGGTTTGTGTTGCCTGATCAGGTTCGAAAATATCAATACTATGAAAAAGACCTGGGCGTGGTTTCACTAAGTATTGGAGCATTTAAATCGATACGCTATGTTTTGTGTTGCCTGATCGGGTCCGCCCATATCTTCTGCGTTAGGTACCGCAGTTTTTTGTCGGGTCTGTACGTATGTTTGTGTTGGATACCGTAGTTTACTGCGCCGTCAGGTCGCCGAGTTTCCAACAGTACGCGTAGCAAGCGATTACGTTTCTTTTACAGCTGTGCAGCCAGACCGCGATGTGACGGGCAAGCAGCGGTCGCCTCGCAGTAAAAAGCTGGAAGTGACGTCCCGAACTACCTCAGACGACAGTTCCGACTGGACGATGCGTCTGCCACTCGATGTGCGCAGTCTCATGATGCACTTGATGAACATCGAGGCGCAAGTCGTCAGAGGACAGGTGTCGCCCTACTCCCAGGAATGTCCACCTATTCGCAACCGCAAAGGCACGCTCAGAGACATCTTCGAGAAGACCGACATGTTCCCTGCCGAGCGCTACGAGGCAAGAATCTCCTTCTTCGCTTTCTATTTGGTCGTAAAGAGATAGTGTGATAATAGTACAAAGGTGTTTTTGGTACCGAATAATAGTACCGAAGTGAGCAGAATTTTGTTAACCCCCCTCTCACCGCCGAATACGGTATTAAAATACGGTATTTTCGGGCGAGATTGGGTTACGGTATACAAATTTATGCAAATTTTCGGGGTTCCGTATGTTTACCCCTCTCGACTTTTGGTTTTCGTCATGTTGACCCCCCCCCCCAAATTTTTGATCCGAAAACATCTGTGTAATAGTATGACATGAAAATGCACATACTAGGGACGATTTCTGAGATGTTATGTGAGTTAAGGTAAGCGGAAGGTAAAAAAAAGTCGAGTGCAAAAGCCAGAAAAAAACGACTAAAGGAGAGATAGATAGCGAAAAAGACGTCGTTTGAGAATGCTCCTTAACTCATAAATATTCAATGCTCATTCACGCAATTGAGCGAATTGACGACATTCATTTATGATCATTTCAGATGCGTCATGAGCCGAATCGAATGGCGACGATGGAAGAATTGAAAGCGACCGGTCGACGGTCCGTCTTTGCCGCGGCGGACTGGATTGTTAGCCTGGCCGAATTGATCGATTTGAAATCAACGGATGATAAGGTAACTAGTTTGATAGTTTTACACTTGACATTTAAAAATAGTACCCATTGGTCAGTTACGGCTCAGTACTAGTTACCTTCGATGTGCGCGCGATGTGGAACCTGAGGGACACTGACAGGACGGAAAATAAGTCCAAAGATAACCGGTTTCCTCCTGTTTGTTCGATTGTAACGAGTCCGTATTCAGCGTCTGTTTCAAATTAACAGATTCATCAGAATGCCCACTGAATGCACTTTCACTTAACATATACTGCAAATAGTGCGGGTCCCATACACGTACTTAGTGCTGGAGCAGATGGTTACTCAAAAAGCAAAACGATGCGGTTGACAACAGAACATGCATGAATGCGAATCATTTCAGATCGCCCTCCTGAAGGCCAGCTTCGCTCCATTGTTCATGTTTAACTTAGCGGCACGTACCGCTCAAAATAATTCTGAGAGCGAAATTCTCTGTCTTAGCTGTTGCTCCTACGTGCCCCGTGTCCTGCCAGCACATTTCACCGAGACTAAGTAAGAAGCTCAATGACTTTTAATCTTTCAGCAATTTGAACCTTTGGACTCCCAATGTGTACAGTAAATGACATCATAGGTTTACATTTGCGAGTTTCTACTCGATCTAAGTAAATAATCAGTGACTAAGTAAACAATCGTTTACTTTCAGCCACCTGGCGAACAACTTGATTGGACGAATCATTGACGAGCTGGTGGTGCCGATTCGCAAGATGGTACTGAACGAGCAAGAGATTGTTGCTTTCAAAGCCATCGTCATGCTTAATCCAGGCATGAGCACATTGTCCATCTCTTGTTCTTTATAACTTTCATTGTTTCAGAGGCCAGGGGTTTGTCACCAGCCGCTTCCAAGGCCGTTTCACAACTCCGTGACCGCGCTCAGGAGGCTATGTTTCAAGTTATTCGCGGTCTGCATCCAACTAGCACTGCGTCTTCGCGCTTCGGCAACTTGCTCTTCTTGCTACCTACATTATCGGTAAGCCTGAGCCACGCTTCAGTTACCTATAACAAGTATAGATGTGGTCAGTATACCGATACCGGTACCGGATACCGATTACTAATCGATATGGTATTGATACCGATACCGATACCGATACCGATTTTGCAATACCGACTCTGAACCGGCACCGACCTGGAATACCGATTAATAATCGGTATCGGTATTGGTATTGATGAACTTCAACCTGCGCATCATTACTCGAGCACTGTCACAGCATAAGTTACTGTTACAGTAAAAGTGAGGGAACAGAAAAAAAATTCAGCAGTTACTTTCCCCAAATTTTCGCGTTTTGACTTACAAAATACTAATACCGATACCGATACCAAGTTGAAAATACCGGTGCCACCCCATCTATAATAGCAAGGCAGACCCAAAAGGTGAAACTGCGTGTACCTATACTGCGTGTAACTACGTAGGCTCCCTAAAAATACGCTGTAAGCCAGTTCCGCAGCGCAAAATATGCAGCGCTCAAAATAATTGAATGGGTGCGGAGACAAGAGAGAAGAGTAATGCTAATCCCCCGAGGACGAAATGATGGCGGGGGGAGGATAAAACTTGTGCCGCCCACGCCCATATGCATTCCGCCCTTTGAACTGGGTACTGCCAGAAAAACCAGTCAGTGCAAGGACGACGATTAGGATGCAATCGGTGTCTGTGCACATACCATCGATTCTTGCTTTCATCTCCCTGCAGGCCCTATTATACGGCAGACCTGATCGGCGCTGCGCGCTCATGTCTCGTGAAGAAATTACGAACAACCTGTCCAGCGCCGGTCGGTCGTCCAATACTTTAGCCCTTCTGTCACCGATGATGACTAGCACGTGTTTGCTGTTTGCGCACAATCTTAGTCATTGCTGTGTGTTCGCCTAATGCTCCCCCTTTTTTTTCCGCAGACCCACAGAGCAAACCATATTCATTTGGTTTCTCTATCCCTATTGATAGGTGAATATCAGACAACAAAAGGCCGTCATTGCCTCACCAAACAGTCTGGTGTTAGATGAGAACAAAGGCAAACAAGCGGAATGGAGTCTTCCCCAACACTGATACTTACCGGTTCTAGTGGAGAGAGGGGCGTATAAGTGGCATATGTTGGTTGATCTTATGGAGTGGGTTTGCTCAGAGGGAACAACAGTTGACCCGCATCAGAAACAGAAATAGCCAGACTGAAATGACGTCGCGCACAAAAAACTGAATGACAACATTGAGAAAATTTACTATGTAGATTCATAAATCCATTTCAAGCAGTTTGTGTTTAACACTTGCTTCACTTAGTATCTGCGCGTTGAGCGCAAATTTTTTGAAATGGAT